>CABIKL010001508.1:0-15176 GCA_902196195.1 Aptinothrips rufus
GGGTATCTATCTCTAGCGGGCCGGGTATCTATCTTTAGCGGGCCGGGTATCTATCTCTAGCGGGCCGGGTATCTATCTTTAGCGGGCCGGGTATCTATCTCTAGCGGGCCGGGTATCTATCTTTAGCGGGCCGGGTAAAAAGTGAGTTTTTGACAGAAATTTGCTTTGGGTATGTATTAGTGCATGGCCAAAATCCGCTGGATACCTTGCCACACAGTACTAAAAGTGCTCGCATACCTAACCTAACCTAACTTAACCTAACCTAACCTAACCTTCGCGGCTGCCTCGCCGCTGGATGCCGCCCCGCCGGGCTGCAGTGTGCGGCGTGCTGCCTATCCGGCCTCTGGCGGGCGCCAGCCTCGGCCAGAGCCATCCATATCCTGCTCTCCAGTGGCCGGCTGCGTCTCTCGTCTGTAGTGTATTGTTTTTATTATCTCAAATTAAAAGACTCGTGGTCGAAATAACAATTATCTTTTTTCTTTTTTTTCTTGGTCATAGTGTCATTGTCATCAATGGTAAGACTGTTACCTGTAAGACCTGACCGTACTTTGAAGTAGAGTGGAGGCGTCGGGAAAGGCAGGCTCAGGGCGGCATTCCGGGAGAGAAATAATATGTCATTGTGTGGGGAGGACAAGGGATGCGGAAATCTTATGTGGGCGGCGGTAGCGCCCTCCCCCCTTCCCCCCTCTCTCCTCCCTGCCTCCTTCCCCTCCTCCTGATTCCCCGGTGGGCGTGGCCAGAGCGCCATGTAGGGATGGTGGGGGCGGCGGGGGAGGCGAGGGGAGGGCGAGGGGAGGGCGAGGGGAGGGCGAGGGGAGGGCGAGGGGAGGGTGAGGGGAGGGTGAGGGGAGGGTGAGGGGAGGGTGAGGGGGTGAAAGCGGCTGGCCTAGGCAGGGCAGGCCCGGCGAACTGCACGTAACCTTGTTAGTCACTTTTCGTTTGGTGATCCTACCGGCATCTTGCGAGGCCCAGCGCAGCTCAGCCTCCGAGCTCCTCTTCTGGCCCCGGGGCCGAGCCCAGCCGAGCCGAGCCGAGCCGAGCCGAGCCGAGCCGAGCCGAGCCGAGCCGAGCCGAGCCGCAGCCAGGACTCGGAGGATTTCGAGGGAGCCAGGAAAGAAGGGGAAGAAGAGCCGCGCTGAGCGCCAGGCGGAGGAGGAAGGGGTGGAGGCCCCGCCGCGCCGCACCCCGCCCCGCCCCGCCCCGCCCGGCTGCGCGGCGAGGTGCTCACTCGCACCAGGACGAGGACCAGGACGGAGCGGAGAGCGCGCAGCTCCGCAGCGAGCCGTGTCGCATCTGATCGGGTGGGCCAGGCCGGGCCGTGCGCGTTGTGTCGCGTTGTGTCGCGTTGTGTCGCGGAGTGTTGAGTGTCAACAGGATAACAGTGAGTGGTGTGCAGTGTGTGGGGGAGTGTGGAGGTATTGGTTGGTACCCGGGTACCAGCCCCGCGCCCCGCGCCCCGATATGACCCCGTCGAGTCCGTGACGCCCCCGGGAGGGAGCGCCGCGCGGACCCACCGCTACCGCCACGTCCACGGCAACCTCACCCTACTACCTGGCTGACCCCTGCTACGGCTTCAAGTTGGATTTCAAGCCGACCCTGGCCGGCTGTCTGGGCGAGGGTGACGGCGGAGGGGGCGCCGCGGGGGACGCGGGCGACGGCGGGGGAGGGGGAGGGGGCTCGACGCCCGGGGCCGGGGGCACCGCGCCCAGTGGCGACTCCAGCGCGAGCACGACCCCGAACAACAACACGAACAATACAAACAACAACAGTGCCGACCTGAGTGTGATCGTGAGCCCGCACGCGCAGAGTCACGGCCAGCCGGGCGAGGACCACCACAACCATCACCAGCAGTTCAACATCTTCCCGGCCTTCTTCTCGAAGCAACTCAACTTCAACCACCACCAGGGCTCCGGGCTGGGCTCCGGGCTGGGAGCGACCAGCCCGTCCAAGCTGATGGACGACCTGCGGCCCAACCTGAGCCTGCTGGGGGTGGCGGGGGTGGCGGGGCTGGTCGAGGAGCACCACCTGCACCACCACCACCACCACCACCACGGCGGCGGCGGCGGCGGCGGCGGCAACCACCTGTCCCCCGCCTCGGACCGCCTGGCCTCGGACCGCATCGCGTCGCTCCAGGAGAAGATCCGGAAGTGCGGGGGCGGCGGCGAGGACTTCGCCGCGCTGTACCAGCAGGCGGGGCTGCAGGCGGGGCTGCAGGCCGGGCTGCAGTCGGGGCCGCCCCAGCAGCAGCACATGGACAGCACGCCCGCGCACACCCCCACCCACACCCCCTCGCCCGTCGTCAACAGGGGCATCCAGGACCACACGGGTGAGTGGGTACTACCCGCTGCGAGCCAGCGGCGGAGCAGGAGGGCTGTGAGCTCAAGCGTACACTGTTTTTCAAACTGCGGTAATTTTCCGACACATTTTAAATGGTAATTTCAAAATCACAGTTACTGGAAAATATCTGTTTTTCATATCGTCATTTACAATTTTTTATTTTTGACCAAGTGGTGCAAACAATCATTATTTTTCACGGTAAAAGGAAAAGTACCACATAAAAATATTGTTGACACTTTTTTCACTAGCAGTATTCAACGGTAATGACCATCCTCTAAAATTCATTATACCTGGGACCCTCAACTTACCACATGAGCACCGGGAGGGGGATTAGGGTCTGATAGTGGATTGCAGTGCTCTCTATGAGATGTTGGTTTCTTACAAAAATTGTTGACACGCTGGGGAAGGGGACCGGAAACTGCCAAAAAGCAAAAATGTAATTGATTGATGGATAGCCTACTGTCACTAATACCTGTTCGATGAACTGTTAAGTTGGGAGACGTCATTTGCTGTCGCGCTCACGTACGCTTGAACGTCATAATTCGTGCAGAGTTCAAACGAGTCGCGTGGAAATTCTTGTAGGTGGTTTCGTTGCGTTGGTACGGCTAGCTAAATGATACAGTGCCTCGGTGGTGGCACGGTATTTTGTTTCATCATCAGTCTTTGCGTAACTATGACACCGTATTTAGGTGGGAAGTGCACAATGCCTGATAGGAAAGCACGCGCTGGCATAGTATTTCTGTGTTGATTGTCATAATTTTCATTAGTGCCCTCTGGAGACCTAAACGCGGTGCGAATCAAACGCTCGGAGAGCATTAATTTAAAGGACAATCAAACCCGATATTTGTTCTGTCTGACGCGTACAAAATAGAAAATTTGGGAAGTTATGGCTTCGTTGTTGATCTGACTCTCTAATTGTTTTCGTCATCAATATCAACTTTCGTACTTCGGGAATTTCAAAGTTCACTCTCTAAAATCTACAATATTTTTGTCACCTAGGACCTAAAGTAGCCTGCGAGCAATTTAAAGGTGATGGGTCGAGTTAGGACCAGCGGCCCGAAATAGGACAATTTTTTTCCGTAACGCTGTCTTGACGTTCTGTCTGCAAAGGCGTGTCTGGCAAGAGACCGCTAACAGAGACCAATATAAACAGAGTGGGTGAACGACGACCTATCTGAACGCTGAGAAAAGATCGAACCAAAATTGCTAAATGTTGTTAGTTAGGTCTTTTCTCTGCGCCAATGGTCAGAGAGGTCGTTGTTCGTTGGTCGATTGCAAAGATAGTTTCTTGCTGAATGGAGGTGTCAATCAGTATTTTGACAGACATCGAAATAAAATATCTTAAATAAGATATCGGTTGAAAAGTATCTAGTTTATACATATATTCCGTTTATTTTCAATCTTTACTTTTTTCTTCCCCCCACCCCCACCCCCACCCCAAATTTTCCGGAAATTTCGCAACTTGAGTTAAAGGCGAGAGCCAATGGAGGAATACCGTGAGCGGCACAAGAGGACTATGGGATATTGGATAAGTTTCTTCCGTGACACCAGTGCTGCACATCGTATTTTCCTTGCCACATTCTTTTTCTTGTCCTTCTTTTCATTTTTCCGTTCGAACTGCAATGTTTAATTGCCCAGATTCATTCTTCTTTGGTGGCGTGGGAGCCACTTGACAGTGAACAGCCACCGCCATTCCTCAGTCGGTGTGACCTCCACGACCAGAAGCATTCCGCTGGGAGAAAGGCACACGAGGAGGGCAGAGCAGAAGGGCAGCGGGGAGCGGGCACACGACACACCATACGGTGAAACACAAGCACAAGTACTCACAGTGACAGATGGGGATTGAAATGCTGCTATAGTTGTCATCGGACACATGCTTTCACGTCGCCGCGGCCATCCCGCCCACCTCGTCCAGCCCCGCCCCACTGCCTCCCTCCCTCCCCCTCTTTGCCGACCCCTACCATTATCGCTTCTTAATTGCAGAGTGCTCAAGAGATTTCGCGGCTCGGAGGGAGGGTGGGTGTCGAGGCGGGAGGGAGGGTCGCGGGTCTGGCCGGGCCGGGCACCCGTTGCCTGTCTGTCAACCTGCTGTTCTCCCCCCCTTCTCTCACTTCTTTCGCGTCGCGGTCTCCCCCAACATCGTTCCATTTGTAGCTTTTGTGGAGTAAACGCAGGCATTTCATTTCGGTGACCATAAAACATTCAGAGGCCGCCGGTGGCTGCATTATGCACAGGCTTCCTTTGTGGATGCCCGGAGGGAAGATGTCCTCATTATACAGAGTTGGCTGTCCCGCCGGCCTCATCAATGTTGCACTCGATACGACCGGAATGTTGTGACCTCTTTTTGTTCCACCACCTACTCTTCGAGCCACGGCGTGTCGTGCCCGATTGAGGTCATCACAAGTCGATTGGTAACTACGATTGTGCATGAAAGCGTGCCAGAAATAGTTGTCTTTTGCAATCAGAATCTTAGCTGTTCAAAACGCGAAAATAATCTTTCGTAAAATCGTCATTGCAATCGTGACACATTTCCTTATTTTCTTAAAGTAGCAGTACAGAAACTGCAAAAAGATGAACATAACTTGTATTAAAACTAACAACTTGACAAAAAAAAAAAGAATTTTTCATCATTTTACGGAATAATTTTTTATAATGTTCTGTCGCTTAGGAAGAATGCGTTAAAAATTTAGCATGAAAAATTACTTTTTGTTTGTTGATTGCTTTAGCAGCAAGAAGAATGAAAGGAATGGGACAAGGAACATATTCTAACCCTCTTGACGTCATGAATGTAGGGAAACTATAGTCTGCTTTACACAAGTTGTTTCCTGGCTTGATCATATTTGAGTGTCCTACAGCGATTTGGGTGAGATGGACTGGAAAGGGGGAGTCGGGGTTAGTGAGAGAGCCAGCCCGCTGTGCGCTGCTGGCAGGCAGGCAGGCAGGCAGGCAGGCGAGCTGGCAGGCAGGCTGCAGGGCGGCAGGAGGGACCAGCCTGCTGCCGGCTCTCCACACTTGTCACATGGTGGGAGGGTGAATATCCATTATAAAAGCGCCGCTGGGACTCATGTGCGCCACCCCTCCCCTCCCCACCCCACCCCACCCCACCCCTTCCCTCTGGAGCAGCAAGTGCACGGCTTTTCAGTCGCGGCCACTTTGTGCAACTTGAGCTCATCTTGTCAGATCTGGTCTCGCGATCTGGCGTAGCCGAGCCAGAATTGATCCGTCGACACGACGTCAACTCGATGTCGACCGAAGCGATATGCTGTCGCTATATCGTTATTCAGATCGCGATTTCGTTATCGAATCGTGTTGAGTTCTATGCACTTCACCGAGAAAATAAGACTCGCGGGAGGAACTTTTGAAAATGCAGAACGGTCAGATGAAAGTGCCGACTGGTGTTTCACGAACTAGTCTCCAAAAAATATACCCACTCAAGCCCAAGAAAATAGCCAAAAAGACGCCGAAATAAGGTCAAAATGAAAGGGACGTCGAATAATGACATCTAAAGAAGGTCTTTGGGCGTCATTTCTACACGGAGGGAACAGGTTACCTGCGCAGCTAAAGCAGTTGCAGGATATGGACAGCCAAGATCTTTAACAGCTATGCTAAGATTTAGCATGGCAGCCAAACTCGTTTGCTAAGTAGTCAAAGCCTTAGCTGAATAGGTAAATCTCAGTTACATCTGCTAAAAATCTTGGCTGTCCATATCCTGCAATGTTTTAGCTGCGCAGTTAACCTGTTCCCTTCGTGTATGTGTTTTGGACGTTTCCGTCCCGCTAGGCAGGTGCCCTTCGAAGTGAGCGGATGGAATTCGGCGGCTGCAGAAAGGGCACTAGGTCTGCCCTTGCCCTTCAGAAAGCAACACGCTGGAGACTACCCAAGCAGAACAACTGGAGAGGGAAGTACCAGTCATGTCCGCGTCCGGTGTGTCATTCTGACGTCATAACAGTCTGTGACCAGACGTCATTACGAGATCATCACATCCTTTATTCTGACGTGTCTTTGACTCTTGCTCTGCTTGGGTATGCGCGTCGCGGTGCTCGGCCCGCCACGCCCCGCCACGCCCCGCCTCGCCCCGCCACGCCACGCTCCAAGAAGCCAGCGGCTGGCTAGCGAGCCACTCCTAACCTACCTCAACCAGTCGGCGCACCGTACCGGCCCCACCCTCACTCCGGGCCGTCGCCGTGTCCCGCGCCCCTTAACCTGTTTAGCATAATCTCGTTGGCAATGGACCCTGATTGGGTTGTGTGGCGAGCTGGCTGGCTGCAGGCTGCCCGCTGGCTGCCCGCTCGGTCTGCCCCCGGCGACTCGCCGCGCCTCGTACTAGGTGCTCCAGGAGCACGTTTCAAACCGTGTCGTTTACCTCGGGCACTTGTTGCCCCGCCCACCTGCACCTGCAGGGGTACGTGCTGCGTGCAGCGGACTTACACTTCGGTGAAGAGCAGCAGGCTCCTTTGTCAGTTTCAGAGCTTTGCTGTGTCTCTCAATAGTGTAAACATGGAAACAAGTGCCACAACCGACTTGGCTGCCCAATTTTTCATTCCCTGTCGGTAAATGCCCCTTCATTCCTTTTGCTAATGACTCGCTCTGCGTAAAAAAAAAGAAGAAAAAAGACGACAGTAAAAATGTTTGTCATATTCTGGTCGTTTTAAGGACGTCAACTTCAGAGTGATGCAGATAATGGTTTTCGTTTGTTCCAGGACTTGAGGGAGCCTTTAAAAAGTTGAAGAACGAGCCCCAGACGCTGGTCGGCAGCGGGGGCCCCTCGCCGACCGGGTCAGGAGTTGGCGTTGGAGGAGGGGTGGGCGTCGGAAGCATCGGCTCCGGACACTCGGGGCACAACCCCACGTCAAATACCTGCCCCACCCCCGCCAGGCGGAGACACAGGACGACGTTCACACAGGTGAGCTCCAGGGAAACAACAACAAGAGTTGCAACTCTCCGTTTGTTCTGACTGAAGATTTACTTCGAAAGGTTTAGTTCGCCTTTAGAAGATTTTGGTTTTGCATCGTCAACCTTGGCTAGGTTTGAAGATTTCTACACTGTTAGTTGCTTACAAAGAAACTTCTTTGTATTACAAAGAACTTTCTTCGTAAGTTACAGGAGATTTTGCACAAACGTAACACAAAGAAATGTCTTCGTAAGTTACGAAGAATTTCTTTGTATTACAAAGACGTTTCTTCGTATTACAAAGAAGTTTCTTCGTATTACAGAGACGCTTCTTCGTATTACGAAGAAGATTCTTTGTATTACGAAGGTCGTGTGTTCTTTGTTTGTTACAGAGACAAGTTCTTTGTAAGCAATTAACAGTGTAACGATACTCGAGGATAAGGAAGGTTATGTTAACTGCCTTACAAGGGTCAGGAAGAAGAAAGGGCGTGAACACTAGGCCCGTTTTGCCTTACATGATTTACGGATGACCCCTGGCCGCCTGCCTCACCTTCCCCTCCCCACCCCTCGGTAAGCCGCACGTTGTGTGCATGTGCGACTTCGCCCTCTGTTACAGGAGCAACTTGCCGAACTCGAGGCCGCCTTCGCCAAGTCGCACTACCCGGACATATACTGCAGGGAGGAGCTGGCGAGAACGACAAAGCTCAACGAGGCCCGCATCCAGGTAGGAACCCTCCAGTGCGTCTTCAGTCAGGAATCGACTAGTGCTGCGAACAGGGTCTTAACATCCCTAAAGAAACGAGGCCCGCATCCAGGTAGGAACCCTCCAGTGCGTCTTCAGTCAGGAATCGACTAGTGCTGCGAACAGGGTCTTAGCATACCTAAAGAAACGAGGGCCGACTAACCTAAAACTTACAAGCTTATTTTAACGCACGTAACATATGAACAAATCTTTTCATATTGCGCACAAAAGTGATCGTATTATGGACAAAAAATTTGTTGATATTACAAACAAGCTAAGTTGTTCGCTGCGCGCAAAGCAGATTGAACGGGTGGGCGCCGGCGGGCCCAGCGGAATGTTTCACTCACGAGGGCCGAGGGCCCGCCGAGAATAGGGCTCATTCGGTGCGCGACGTCCCGTGGTGTCCCTGCCCACCTCCCAGACCCAGGACCGGGAGACCGAGAATCCGACGTCCAAAGTATATAGGAAATTGGGAGCGATGATTGTGGACTGGATGGTCGTCTCCACTCCAGCCGGCCCTCCCTCCAGCCCGGCAGCCCTTCGCGGGACTGGAGACACCGGAAATGCGGTGTCCGGAACTGGAGACACTGGCGCGCTGGACACGCTGGAGCTGGACACGCTGGAGCTGGACCGAGCTGGAACTGGAGCGAACTGCTCGTTTGCTCGTCCAGTCCAGCGGTGCGCTGATCCGGCTGCAGGCCTGATTCAATCAAATATCACGGCGAATGACTTGGACAATGAAATCAGTGCGGCGAGGCCCGAGCAGCGTCCCGGCTGGTGGGCGGGGGAGGGGGGGGGGGGGGGGGGGGGGGGGGGGGGGGGGGGGGGGGGGGGGGGGGGGGGGGGGGAGACCGCGAGGGGCGGACATTGGACATCAGGGCCAGTCAACGACAAAAGAAGACTCTACCGACAATATACAAGCCGTGCGATAGACTACTTTATTGTTGGCCCAAGGTGGTGGGTACGTTGTTTTCCTCGTGACGGCTGCACGATGTGAAGTATGTTATGTGCACCCAGGCGTAACAGCTCCGGGGCACAGCCATGCATGGACTGCCGAAAGGTCGACGCGGCCGCAGCCCTGAAGTTAGGGCATGTTAAGGGCTTGCGCTCGGACCCGCTCTCTGCCGTGCCGTGCGTCGACATGCACAGACCAGTGGCGAGAGAGCGAAAGGCACGCCCCGCCCCGCCCCGCCCCGCCCCGCCCCGCCCCGCCCCGCCCCGCCCCTATCTCCGACTAAGGGGATTCGCACCTGCCAAGGCCCCTGCCGTGGGAGAGTCCATTTCCTGGTTGTGGTTTTTGAAGGGTTGCAGGTCTGTGCGGCGGGTCGGGTCGGGTCGGGTCCAGTGAGGAATGTATACAGTATGCATCATACAGGTCCGTAATGAGATGCCGTCGAGGTGAGAACGCAGTCTCACGGACAGCTGTGCAGTCGTTTGAATTTTGTGAAAGTTTACTTGATCGTACCGGGTGTTCAGTCTAATACAGGACAGTCGAATGGGTTGCCTACCGCTCCGCACGGGCCAGGGGAGGGTGGGGGGAGCCCCTCTCCTCTCCCCTCACCTTCCCCTGGCCCGTGCGGAGCGGTAGGCAACCCATTCGACTGTCCTGTATTAGACTGAAAACCCGGTACGCGGAATGGTGAAAACCCTCTTGAAACTGCTCAATCGACCTTATCCCTCAGACAGGCATTCCTTTTTTTTAAAGACAATAAAAAATAACCAAGCTCTCAAAGAATTAATTTCAAATCACTAATATTTTCTGCCAGGCGGTTACCACTCGAATTTTGCATCAGGTTGACCAAAGTATTGGTCAATTCGTCAAAAGTTGTGCGGTTTCCGCTCAGAACCAATTAATTTGCCCAATTTACTTAAATTTTAGACGTTTTAAGGTAATCTTGTTCACAGTGCATGCTATGCTCTGATAGAGACGCATAACTGTGATTTAGTACGAGCAAACTTGCCAGCCTGCTTCTACGCTACGCATTTCCTCCTGTGCAGGCTTTATGACCTACAGCCCAGTCGCTACCCGCTTTCCTCTCATTTCTTACTCCTGCGTCTCGCTTTTTCGGAGAGGAACTCTTTCGCAATCAGACCCCAAGGGATTCTCCCCTCCCCACAGTGCGCTCTCTCTCTCTCTATCTCTATCTCTCTTCCTCCCCCCGCCCCCTTGCCTCAAGCCTCTCCAGGCTCCTACCCTCTAGTTCACCCCACCAGCAGCGCGCTTCGCCCGGGGCGTTCCTGCTCGGCTTTACCCCGCCCCGCCCCGCCCCGCCCCGCCCCGCCCCGCCCCGCCCCACCCCGCCCCACCCCGCCCCGCCCCGCCCCACCCAGCGCCGCCATGCCCGACCCGTCACTCTGCTCGTCCCAGCTCCACTCCGGGGCAGGGCGTGGCGTGGCGTGGCGTGGCGTGGCGAGGCGAGGCCAGGCATCTCCGGCTGAAAAGTCAACAGCGCGACGGTTCGCCTGGGCTCTCTCCTCTGCCTCGCAGCCCAAGAGGCGGATAGCTCGAGGGCGGTGCGGAGGGGAGGGGGAGGAGGAGGGGAGTCCTGGCGGTAGGAGGAAATTATGGCATGTGGCGCCGCGGAAGAGAGCCGGGATTGAGGGTTGTGCGCCGCTGTGCGCCGAGGAGCCGCAGGGACCTGCCGGGGACCCGCCGGGGACCCGCGGGGAGCGAGGACCCCGGCCCGGCGAGGACTCATTGCATTAGACGACTGCAGATAGCGCCAGCTACCCCCTCGCCAGGGCGGGGCACCCTGCGGACGGAAAGATTCAGAAGGGAAAAGAGCGGACGAAGAGTGGACTACTAAAAAGAGAGGGTATTTGTTGGTGGTGTGAGGTTGTGTTCCGAAATGTTATGACATTTGAATCGCTATCCAGTGAAAAGATTAGATATAGTATCGATAGTGCAGATTTGTTGGTAATGTAGGATTGGATGGTAGATTTATAGAACTATGGCCTTTGGTGGTTTTAGTTTTCGACTTCTAGATTACAAAGATTACTCGTGGAGATGCAAATCAAAACGTGAACCGTGAATCATACTCGATCTGAAGTGCCTCTAACCTTGTTCCGGCTCGCGGCTCAGATAGGCTGCCTCCCTGCTGGTCATTCCCTGTCCGCGGCCCAGGCCGGTTGGAACCTGGGGAGGCCAAACACCACGCAGCTCAATGTAATGAGAGACCACACGCAGTATCTGCTTTAAAGAGGAGCTTTCATCGAGTGAGTTCAGGTTCTCAGCGACGTGGTTCATCATCGGTTGGTCAGTGGCAACTCTGGTCTCAATAGACTCTTGGATGACGCGAGTTACGTACGCGCACCAAGGGGCATAGAGTAATGGCCCTATTTCGGGCCACTGGCCCTAATGCGAGCCAGCCCTTAAAATAATTTGCTGGCAACTCTCGATTCCAAACGACATGGAAATTTAAAAGTTGACATGGTAAATTCTTTAATTTTTTTGTCGACTAGGACCTCACGTAGCTTGCAAGTAATTTAAAGGAGGTGGCTCGAATTAGGGCCAGTGGCCCGAAATAGGGCCATTACTCTACAGTAGTTTCCTCAGGAGCGCCGGCAGGCTCGCGCTCAGCGGTGTTCGCCTGACGAAGGCAGCATAGTCCGTCCCGCCGCGCACGGGTGCGGGCGGGTTGCCTGCCTCCAGGCGCTCTGCAGGGCGGGGCGCCGCGCCGGCTGGGTCCTCCTCGGCTCTCCTCGCCGCGATCTGCTCCGCCTAGAGAGCCTGGAAGGAGAGAGGCGACAACTGTCATGGCGGCTGCCGGCCTGGGATCCAGCTGTGTCCGATCTACCCCGCACCCTCACCGCGCGCCCAGGTAGCGAAGCACTGCGCATGCGCTGTCCCCGGCTGGATCCCAGCGCGGCTGCCAGGACCTCTGCCGCCATGACAGTTGTCGCCTCTCTCCTTCCAGGCTCTCTAGCTCCGCCGTGCTGCCCGCGGGAGTTCCTTCTCGCAGCTTGACCGAAACTCTCCCGTTCGGTCGATCTGCCCAAGTTCTGTGAGCCTCCCCTCCCCCTCCCCCACCCACCCTCCACCCCCTCCTCCAGCGCCACCGCTCGCCCTATGCGACTGACAGCTCGCCTGATATCTTACTTCTCTTCAAGGTTTCCAGTCATATCAAAACGACGATCGCGAATTGTTTCAATAATAATGTAGTTCAACTTTCGTCTCGTTGTATTCGCGGCGTGCTGCTGACCTGACCTGACCAGCCGCACACAACATGAGGACCTGCTCCACTGTGCGACACGGTCCACAACAGACACAGCCTCCAGTCCCCTCCGTGTTCGCCTTCCTTCTTCCGATTATCCGGCGTTATGTCATGCCCTGTCCGCCCTGCCCGCCCCGAGGTGCAGCTCGGTGCCCCGGAGCCCGGAGCAGCCCTGCCCGGAGCAGCCCTGCCCGGAGCCCGGAGACTGGCACAGCAGCGGGCCCGGCCCAGGCCAAGCCTGGTTCGGTAATTGTATTAGGGGATGCATTTGATGGGATTCTGAGGGGAGGAGAAAAGTACGCGCAGCCCTGTACCGGCGGGCGTGGCCTGGCGTGGCCTGGCGTGGCTGGGAGGGGCGGGGAGGGCGGGCAGGGGGAGGACGCCCCACGCCAGGCGCCACCAGGCGCTGGGGCGGGGGCCGGGCCACAGCGACTGATGGTAGTGAGAGCGAGCAGCCCGAGGAGCAGCTCAGCCTCATGCTATGGACCCAGACTCGTGCCTCGAGAGCTCGTCGTGACATCCACCGATCTTTGAGACGATGTCCATTCGTCTGCCGACTCGTTCGTGAGTTCAGAACAATTATCAATAAATGTACAGTGTAACATTCAATGTCACGAGTCACGAGTGGACTGGCTTTACTTTCTTTGATGCTGGCTGAAGGTGCACATTCATGGAGCTCAAAACGTGTGACGTGTGACAGTCGTTCATTTTGACTCCCGGTGTGTGACAAACTGTCATGTATTTCCTAGTGTGTATGACACATGTTAAGTGCATTTTCTTGTGTGTGACGAACTGCCATGAACTTCCTCGTGAGTGACATGTCGTTTAACAGTGTGGGACTCTGATGACACACGTCCGCAGCCCTGTGTGACTCATCTCATACGGAAATGAAAAAAAAATGTGAGAGAGCAAAGTCACACATTAGGAAATGCATACAACAGTGCTTGGTCACGCTGTAAGAACTGCAGGACTGTCACACGACGTTTGACTTTGAAGTTTATCACCGACCGTCTTTCCATTCTTTTAGTTTTTATTCTTTTTTTTTAAGTAGCTTCCTTCGGATCTTGCGCGAGGGGAGAGCGAGTAGCAAGTAGCAGCCCTCTCTATCACAGTCAAGTCCACGCCCTTCGCCACTCCGCCGCAGCCTCTCCGCCCCGCCCCGCCCCGCCACGCCCCGCCATGCCCCACCCCACCCCACCCCACCCCGCCACGCCACGCCACGCCGCGCCTCAACCTACCACGTTCCGTCAGAGCCGACATCCTGTCGGGTGAGACTCGTGGCAGCCGAGCCGCAGCTCGTGATTAGAGCCAGCTTAGAGCACCGACTCGCCAAGGAAGCGGGGCGTGGAGGGGCGTGGCGGGGAGGGGCAGCGGGGGCGGGGAGGTGCGGGGAGGGCCGCGCTGGAGCAAGGCTGCTGGGACTCCATCAGAGATGGAAAAGCAATCTAAACTTGGCGCGTCGTGATGACTTTTGTAAACTGTAATGATGTCGGACAGACGTCGTCTCATCGTCTACCTCGCAATTAGGAGAGGAGAGGAGAGGAGAGGAGAGGAGAGGAGAGGAGAGGAGAGGAGAGGAGAGGAGAGGAGAGGAGAGGAGAGGAGAGGAGAGGAGAGGAGAGGTGTCAAGTCGATAGCAGGTATTTCCCCGGCCTGGTCTGCCGTACCGCCAAACAAACTTCTCAATCATCATATCACGAGTACTCCTGTATGAGTTCGTTCTTCCAACGTATCACTAACGCTATGTATCGAAAGCGATTTCTTTTTTATCTCCATATTCTAGAGTTAGAATTTGACTTGTTCTCGGTGCCCTGAACTAGACAAACTCCCCGCCCAATCCCAATCCCTAGCTCGGCTGGGTTATGTCCATCACAAGCTGGTTCCTAAAGTAGGTAAATTTATTCATTGACGCGAGTGCATTACCCATTCATTGAAGATCCGCAAGAGCGGCGGAAATGGTAGTTTACAAATAGACGATACTCTGCCTCTGCCTGCTATCATGACAGGCAGGTATGAGAATTCTCTCCGTCCCAACGCCTGGCAGCGGAAATAATTTGTTCTGATCTGAGATACCGTTCTGATCTGCCCGTACTTCCATTCCTGAGCGGCCACCCCGCAAGTCCGCCCATCCTGCCCCGCCGCACCACACGCGAGCATCCACCCCACCCCCACCGCAACCCACCCCACCCCACCCGCAGCCGCCCCGCCCACTCCACCCCGCCCCTCCCGGCGTTCGTGCGCGCAGAGTCAGGCGGCCAATAATAGATATGGCTGCGCGGAGCGGAGCAGGGGTGGCGTCTGGGTCTGGTCGGGTTGGTTGTTCCAAGGGGAGGTCCTGGTCGTAGGCCTGGCCTGGCCTGGGTGCCTGCCCTGCCCCGCCCCGCCCCGCCCTGCCCCGCCCTGCCCCGCCCTGCCCTGCCCTGCCCTGCCCTGCCCTGCCCTGCCCTGCCCTGCCCTGCCCTGCCCTGCCCTGCCCTGCCCTGCCCTGTGTGCGACTGCGCTGTTTCCCTCCGAGCTGAGGCGGCGAATGAGTGTACTCCACACTGCAAAAAATGTTTCGAAAATAATTTACAGTACGGCATTGTAATTAGTGTTTGACAGTATTTCGGGTGCAATTCGTTCTGTATCGAAGGCGAGGGAGGGAGGGTGGGAAGAGGTAAGGAAACTCCCTTCAAAGCGGTTGTGAAAATGATTTACGATGCATGATTGTACGTCAATTATGATTTTCATCCGCAGTGAGGCTGCTGTCAGTTCGGTAGAGTCTTTCTGCAACTCTCTTAGTCATGATTGTGAGTGCGAACTCTGTTCATTTTAGCTCTCATCCAGATAAAAGATAAACAACCCAATCAAATAGAAAAAAGACTGTCAGGGAACACCACCTTCAGGGGTGTTATGATAGGACTCGTTCTTTTACGTCGGTGATTCACTTGTCTATGCTTATTTCTACGCCCTAAAGTCGTACTGTCGTATGAGTGGATTCTCAAACGACATGT
>CABIKL010001509.1:0-15172 GCA_902196195.1 Aptinothrips rufus
TTTAAAAAAAAAAAAAAAAACGCCTTTAATTTTTTGATTGAAGGAATAGAAATAGGGTCGAAAATGCGCCGGTTAAACCGAAGCGTAGCCTCGATATTGCAGCGTTTCAGTGTGGAGGTGGGTGTGGGGGCTATCGGCGAAGGAAGAGGGTGCGGGCGGACGTACGTATGTAGACAAACTTCTCTTACACAATTACAAGCACAAATACCTCTGTTTATTGAGAAAAAATTTTGCTTCTTCGGAGAATGATTCCCTGTCTCCTTCCATGATACGATAGTGCCGTTGAAGCCGAGAGAGTTCTTGTTCTGCAATCGCGTCGACCTCAAGATCATCTTTCTGCTCTTGTTTCTGAGTTTTGTTACAATTGATCGACATGTTTTCTGAAACAAAACAAGTCGACTGGTTAACCTTCGTCCAATGGGCCAGTGGACGAAGCGATGTGAACGCTACAAAGTGAAAGAGAGTGTAACGCGTTGGCAATGGCACATGGATAACTCGAACATATTTACTGTGCTTATGTTAGGAGCTGCATCTTCACTAGGGACGTGGTTGAAAATAAAACATAAAAACGCTAAATGAGCAAACAAACAAATCCCTAATGTGCCATTCTTGCCTTTTGTTACAGTTACAGACCCAGCCAACCTTGTCAAACTCTACTGTTTTCTTGTCGTCATGGGAACCATGCCGTGAGGCAGCCTTCATAGCTTCATAGGCGGGGTCAGGGTAGCGCACGAGCAGTCGCGCTAGCCAGCGCTAGCCGCAGCGCAAGGAAAAATCAGGAATGGGGAAGAAACAATTCGTTACAACCGAGCGGTATACCTGTGCGGCACACTCACATTGTCCATTCGACATTTGGCCTGTGTTGCGGTTGCTACTGAACCGCGCTCGCTATCAAACGCACCTACGCCACCGCCCGCACACCACTCTCGTGCATATCCGCTCAGCGGTATTTCAAGAAGGCTGTAAAGTAGGAAAGCAGCTGCACCAACACTCACAGTCAACTCAGTAACGTCTCCCGGCACAAGTTAGCTCTAATACCGTGGCTTCCTGAAACATGTAATCATTTTCCATGATAGGGTGACTTCAGTATTTTATTCCGCTTATTCAAAAAAATGGGTTGAAGTTTTTAGAAGTCGTCTCTCCCATAAACCCATCCTGCTGTAGCTGTTTTCTTTATTTTCTTTCTGTTCGCCTGTCATGCGCAGTGTTCTGTTGTCCTATGCGCCAAGTTGTTTTGGTAAAAATTGATGTTTATTAATGTCTTATACATCTTAAGTGTCGGTGCAATTTAAAGAAATGAGGCCAGACGCGAATTAAAGTTGAAGTTGAAATTGTGCTCGGTAATTTTGAGCTGGCGCGTCAAGATTTGTACCGGTGACAGATGTTTACTTTCGGCCTTAGCATCTACTAACCAAGAGGAGCTTGTAGAGGTGTCTCCTAATTGACTTTCCTGGCGTTAGATTTCGAAGGATGTTGTTTATAATGTGTGAAAAGTGACTTGTGTTGCTGTGGCTGACCTGCGACGTGAAATCACCATCATGTCGACCGCGGATTACGACTTGGATTCGTCAGGAGGCTTGATGCCAGTAAGTTTTGGGTTAATGCAGTCGCCATGTTTGTGTTAAAATGGCGACTATAATTTCCTTTATAATCTTATTTTCTCTCTCTCTTTTCGATTTTCCCTCGAAATTTAATTTTTCTTGTTTTGAAATATACTTTTCTGATTCCATAGAAAATTCAAGCCTTGATAGCTCCGCCAGAGAGTGATGAGACTTCCAAACCCAACAAGAAGAGGGAGGGGTTAGAACTGCATCCTTATTACAAGAGGCCTGGGAAAGGTCACAACCGGGACTGTTGTGATGCCTGCAGTGAAGGGGGGAACCTTATATGCTGTGACAAGTGTCCGGCATCTTTTCATCTTGCCTGTCAGTGAGTATCTAAATCAGTTCAGTGCAGGATATCGCACTTACAACATTGTTCTTTATTCATCTCCTGTATGTCCTGTAAACTGTTAAGTCATCAAGACCTTGCATTACTTTGCTGTATAACCTCATGTCGGCAAACCTCAAAAATCATTGCATTTCTCATATCTTTGAGACGTTATCTGCATTTTCTGAACCTACCAATCTCCTTGCAGTGACCCCCCCCTGGATGATGAAGATATTCCTTTAGGTCAGTGGCTGTGTCATAAATGCAGAGTGACTGCTGGTCTCGCCCCATTGAAACAGGTATGTCTCCTCTTTCAAAATCGGTTCTATCAATTTTCTAGTAATATGAATTGTTCCTAAATTTAGTAGAGCTATTACAAATAAACGTTCTATTTTGTAGTTTGCTGTAAGTGAAGAATTTCCTATTAGTCTAATAATGTGTGCTGTACAATCTTGATGCATTTTGTTTTTTTATCAAATTATTTATTGGTTTTGTAGATTTTGGCTGAGAAAAGAAAAAAAACTGACAGTGAAAATGTCTCTGAAGCAACAGAAGCACCAGCCAAAGAAGAACCAACAAATGATGTACCCACAAGAGGTTAGCACGTCTTTTATTTCCACAGCTTAAAGTTCATCCTCTGAAATGGATGCTGCATTTCTGTGAAAATTGATACTCACAGATCTTTTCAAATTCTCAGGCCGTTCACGGACATCAAGCACAGCCTCTATGGAATCTAATAAATCTCGTGGAAGGAGCAGGGCTGCTGCTGCTGCTGCTGCTGCTGCTATTACAGTACCACCAGCTGCACCGACACCCGTTGGTCCTGTCACAACTGCCTCAGTAGGGGCTGGTCCTGATACCCAGTCCGCTCTGGAAACTCTCATTGCTGCTGCATATTCTATGAACCCTAAGCAGTTTAACTTGCCAAGGGAAATGGTTCTCCCAATCAATTTCCCAGGCACTGATAGGGGTGAGAAAATAGTACTTTGCTCTCACATTTAAATATTGATCTCACTATTTTGTGTCCTCTCCTTTTCATTTATTAATTACTTGCATTTGATTCTGCAGCTCCTACAAGAGGGAAAAAGGCTTCAGCAGCGAAAAGAAGTCGAACGCTTGAGCTTGATAATGGTTTAGTTCCACTACCTGCCAAAACTTGTTTTGAATGTCGAAAGTATGTACATCTTTTATTTTCGGGTCATTTTATAGTTTACGACTCTAATGTTAATTGCATCTTCTGTTTTTGTTCTTTATGTTACAGAAGCTGTAAAAGAGCTCCACTTTTAGCTTGTGATTACTGCCCCCTTCTGTTCCACTTGGATTGTTTGGATCCTCCTCTCACATCACTACCGTGTGGCAGGTGGATGTGTCCAAATCATGTGGAGCAAGCTATTGTAAGAAATGCCAGATAACAACTGTATTTACTCAAGTATATCTTTTTGAGTCAAAAATCAATGTTTTATATGTTTTTAACGTATTTTGCCTCTTTAGGATGAGAAACTTTTGACATCTCTCAGCGTGACTCAGCGTGTAGCTTTGTGGGACAAATACACTGGGCCAATTGACCATGATGCAGTTAAAACGGAGTTTTTACAGAAAGCAAGACGCCAAAATCCTCCGTTCCGTTACAAAGTAAAACTAGCCCCTCGAAACAGAGCAAAAGTACCTAATGCTGTGAAAGAGATGTATAAAAATCGGCCTCTTCTCATTCCCACATTACGTGACGTTTTGAGAGAGAATGAAATATCTGCCCGTATGTCTGATAAATCAAATGCTTTCGAGGTAAAAGTAAAAGATAATAGAACAGAGGGCCCAACAGAAACAGAGCAAGAGGAAGTAAGTTGTCGCTAACTTCTGGATTACTTCTGTAAATTTTTCTCATGAGTTTATTGGCTTACCATTGAATATTTATTTTATAGTGGCTTAGTGGAATCATTGCTCTTCAAACAAGTATAGCTTGCCATCTTGGTTCGAAGAAAAGAAAAAAGTCTGAATCTAATGACCAATTTGAAAATCATATATCTGTAGTGAAAGCAGAGTCTTTACATGATGATAATGAACAGGACAAAAGTCGCTCAAAATGCAGAAATGTGATACGCAACTCTGAAAGTGAACTCCACAACTTCTTTAGTAATGGATTGTCTGATGACTGTGGTGTGGATGCTAATGACGTGGAAGTCTCAAAGTACAACGCAACTGATGTTATAAATGGTACAGTGAGCAATGTCTCCTCTGACATCCAGAATGGAGATTCGGAAGCTTCGGAAGGAAAAAGTGATGGTATTTCGGAAGCACTCAGTGACTTGTAAGTATATCTGAAGTGAAATCTTAACGCCCTTAATTTTGTATGGCCGTTCTGTGATTTTGTTTTGTTTTGTAGTGGAACAAAGCCATCATCTCTTGCATTTCAAAGAGAAGAAGATAAAAACAAGTTCAAAAGATTGTGTATGGATAGGAGTCAAATCGATGGGCTCAGCAACCTTCTTCAGGTTTCTCTGGACTGCTCAGTTTCAGGTAAGTTCTTTTTTGCCACATAAATTTTTTGAATTTTCTACTTGAAATATTTACTTATTTTCTTTATTTTTTCAATTTGTAGACAAAAATGTTGAGAAGCTTGATGAAAGGCTAATTCGGCTCCTAGCACTTCAACGACTTCAGCAGTTGACTTCTGTTGAAAGACCTTTACTTGATGCGAATGCAGCATTATCAAGAGCTCAGACTTCATCAATGCTAACACAGCCCACTTATTGGCCCTCTTCAGAATCTGGTTTGCAGCCAAGGGCTTTGTTGACTCCTCTAAATGGCTCACAGCCTCCAATGCCCATGTATTACAGAGTGATGGAAATTGGCACAGGCGGTGACATGGACATTTGTCTTAGTTACTATGGACACTGCAACTATGTCACGGCAAAGCATGCTGTTATTATTTGTGATGAAGTAAGTTCTACAGTTAATTCTACAGTTTTGAACTCTTCAAAGTGTTACACACTCATTTGCTTTCCTTTCTTCTTTCTATTTTCTCAGGTCAACAGGCACTATGAGCTCATGAATTATAGTGAACATGGCACCACAGTGGATAATGTACTCTATTCTTGTGACTTCTCTGAAAAGACTCCTGTTAGAGAGCAGCCTTTGAGCCCATCACCAAACACTCAACATCAAGGCAGACGTAGTGGAGGTGGTAGTGGCAGTGCAGGTGGCAATGTTGGGAATTCAGTTGATGCCACAGAGGCCGAAGTTGAGGTCCCACCACTGGTCCAAAAAATAAGGGCTGTTGTTGACAAGAGAAGAGGAGTTGTGAGAGAAGAGGATATCACTCAGGAGCCCTTTAAAATGCCTGCCAATATAGGAAAGGTAATAAACTACAATTTTTATTTATTTCTTTAACGAAGCTGTTCTTATTTTGTCACCATGACATATCTTTTATTGTGTTATTTCCAGATCGCTATGAAATGTAGTTGCCGCTCAAGCAGTTCGAGTCTGATTGGAGGAAGCGGAGCTGGTTGGGAGGGCACTGCTCTCCTCAATCATGGATCATTTATTAAATTTGGTTGCATTCAGTTCACATTCAGTATTCTAAACTCTGTTGTGCCAACCAAAAGGGATGTTTTCCCTCAAGAGTGTTCTGTAATAGCAACCGAACAGAAAGGACCTATCCCCAGTCGGATTCTGAAAAGAGAGAGGGATAGCACCAGCAGTTCCACCCTCACTGTGTCCCCATCTCCTCCTCCTGACAAGTCTAGCCAGTCTGTTCGCCAGTATAGTGTCTCAAGGCGGCTTAGGAAAGGAGAGGAGTCAGTTCGCCAGTATAGTGCTTCAAGGAAAATGAGGAAAGCAGAGGATGAAGAGGACAAAGAAGACGTTAACAACGATGATACAGATAGAGAAGATAATGAGGAAGAAGATGAAGAAGAAGATGAGGATGACAACGGGGAAGAGGAAGCGAATGAACAGAATAATGAAGAAATGGAAGTTGAGGAGGCTCCCACTGAAGGTGGGGTAGAAGACAACTCTATGTCACCACAATCAAATTGCATTGGAAATTCAAGTGGTCCTGATATAACAAATTGTGTAGGAGATTCATGAAGCAATGAGATTTCTACAGCTATTAAAAGTTCTCTTCCTTTATATTTACTATCTCTTTGATAATCTTTGAAGCCAAATTAGTGCAGGAATTATTAATTGTTGCACTCTTTTAATGACGTGCTCATTGATAAGTATGTGCCTTTATCCTGTTTACACTGCCAAATCATTTGTTTTTGATTATCTCAGCATAATAATTTTGGTGACTTCTGATTCATATGTGTTTGTGTACGTTTTAGAAGAAGGATGAAAACTTGTGATATTTCTCATATTTTTAAGAAATTTGTGTACTATTTGCTGATGCAAAGGACATGCATCATATCACTCTGTGAATTTTACAAAATTACCATTCCCTCATGGGCTGGGCCCATCTGTACAGATTTAAAGCATTCTGATGGATACTATTTCTAAGTAGTGTGTACTCAACTACTGCCTTAGATCTAGATATTTGTAACATGTGTCATTGCTGCATTATTATCAATTTTTATGTGGGTTCGGTTCAAGTATTGATGGGTTAGAATTTCCTGTGAATTAGAAATTATTTTGATTTATAAGTTACAGATTACATGGTGGTGTTAGTGAAACAGGCTGGCACCTATACAAGCATAATAAAATAATCAATAGATATATTTTTGTGTCAAATTTATTTATGTATATTTTGTTTCATAAGTCTTTGTGTGTATGTATATATATCTAAAGTATTTATATCTATGCATAAGTGTCCAAGTTGTAATAAATGTGTATTAGTTGACGGAAGCTATTAGGAGAATTCTTGATGTTTCTGGTGAATTTGCCTTGGTTGTTAAGTAATAAGTTTAATTTATTAAATTAAGATCAACTTCATTTCGATTTGATTTGTAAACATCAAAGGTAGAATAATCTGTTGCCATCACTACAGCAAAACTTCTGATGAGGATTAGCCACCTTTTGGCAGATAGCGTTGCATTATCATCGATGTGTGCTCACCTCTTCTGCTGAACTGGTAACATTTCATTCAATGAAATCTTTCTTGAACATGTGTCACTCAACTATCAAGCCTTGAACCGTTTCATTACATTGACTTGGTCTCATGCTTTGTACTAATTACCTTGGAAGGTCATAATGGCTTCCAAATGAAATTTCCTTGCAATGGAACTTTTTTAATGAAATCATCTGAAGGCTCTTTGTAGGATATTTTGTCTCAAAAGACCATCCTTCTCTCCAATGTCTGAATTATCGACAGAAAGTGCTGGTATCTCAATCATGAAATGTTTTGTCTGCTCCTTTCCTGCACTATATAGTTTGTTTTCTACATGTTCCTTTTGATATCTGATGTATTTCTAAACATTTGTTGCCTAAATTGCTGTTTCGTATTAAAAAATTACTTGTTATACAATGAACCAAGGTTCATTTTTGTTGTTACATAATAATTAAAAATTCCATTTATTCTATAACAGATTTTTGTCTTTAGATGTCTGTGAAAAGTAGCTAGAGCAGTTACTATCTCAATATTATTTATGTGTGAAAGGCATCAAAACTTCCAGTTTTATTTCACTTTGATGAGTGTTTTCACTGCCATTGACTGGGAAGATGAGAAAATTTACTTGGAATTCTATTTTTTTTAATTTTTGGTGTTGTTCTACATGAAGACTTTTGTTTACCTCTTGATGTACAGTAGTTGCTTTGGAATGAAACTCCAGAACAATCAATCATAATAGTCTTCTTTCTATTTCCTGAATGATTTAATATTGTGTAGGAATTTGTGATGCAGACAGTCTTGTTTTGTATTTTGAGAGAAATACAGTTAGTTACGAATCAAACTTCCTTTTTTATTGTTTTACCCTTTCCTCTCCTGGATCCGCAGTCCCGCAGAAGCCCTCAGCTCAAAGAGCTCCCCACCCCCGCATCCAATTATTATCAAGAGGGTGCAATAAATGGTCCGTTGTCCCCGCATGCCGCGGCCTCCACGCCCGCTCCACCGCCCCCTTGCCCCCTCCTTGCTGAGCTCGAGCCCCACAGCTGCAGGGCCGGGCACCTGCGGCACACCAGGGCCCAGGGCACACGCAGCCGAGTGAGTAGCTGAGCAGCACGCGGCTGTCATGAGGACAGCGATGAGGTCGTCCACAGCCCTGGCCGCGGCCCTCGCCGTCCTGCTGCTGCAGCCCGGTGCCCTTGTCCGTGCGGGATCAGTGGTAAGGGCAAGGGCTCGGCTCGTCCCCGACAAGGGACGGTTGAATAATTTGTTGGTGGAAGTGACTTCCATGTTGTTCGGGTGATTTTTGTTGTTGTTGTGAGGCATTATTATTTCTCCTTCGAGTTCCCATTCATGACTCTCTGAGCTGTTTGAAGTATCCCTCTCTCCTCCCAGAACATCCATGAGCTCATGACAACAGAGGAGCTGGTGCAGGTGTTTGGCCAGACCCTCACCGAGGACCTCCCAGACTACGAGGTCGTCTTCCTCCCGAACACTCATCCACTTCCCGTCGAAGCTGAAGAGTTTTCGGAGGAAGAGGACGAGGAGGGGGACCTAGCCAAAGAAGATTCAGAGGGCATCCTACGCTACGAATTCCAGGCTTTCGGCAGGTAAGCAGCAGCAACCAGATAGAACAGGTGGTCACCCTGATGTCAGCTTGAAGTCAAGATGATACTCCTCACCATCCCTCTGCATTCATCTTGACGTCAGGTTGATGTCCCGTTTGTGATCTGAACGACGCGATTTTCATCGATAGTACGTCGCATCGATGTCGAATCGACTAACCCTTTACGACGTCGCCCTGGCCAGGGCACTGCGATCTTTCATCGAGAAATGGCTGGATTGAAACCACGCGTCGATTCTGTATCGTTTCGACTTCGTTTCGGCCTACAATTTTTCACTGGTCTTGTCTTGATGATGTCCCGGACAGCCCCGTGGGTCTGCAGCTCCGTAGGAATCGGCACCTGATCGCGCCGAGCTTTAAGGTGGTCGTCAGGCCAGGGGACACGGCGAGGGACTGGGACACCGCGCTGCACCGCGACGTGCCGAGGTGCCACTTCCTGCACCGCGACCTGCACCGCGACCCGCACCGGCCCGGGCAGCAGAGCATGGTCGCCGCCCTCAGCCTGTGTCACCCCAGGAACGTGGTGAGACAAATAAATCGGCAGGTACAGTCAGTCGAGAGTGACCCTTTATTTCCAACGAAGTCCGGCGCTGCTTCGGCCCAGCAATAAAGTCCAGAAGATGTCGAAAGGAACTTCTTGTGACGCAACTGTCGCCTACTCTCCAAAGTCGAATGCACTTTTCAAAAATACTGAAGGTATATTATAATTCAAAAGAAACTTCAGAAAATTTTCCAGAAATAGCACATGTTATATTTGTTATTACACCAGTATCATGATGGTATTATTTGGCATTGTACCCGTACTATACGTGTGTACGACCCTTGCCACGATGTCACTTAGACGTCTTTATATTATAATTCAATCTTTGGTCGTCCTTCGACATCATTTTGACGCCATTTTATTGTCGGCCACTCTGCTGGCTCTGACACTGTCGTGGTCTGCAGCACGGCCTTGTGCTGCGGGGCAACGAGTCCCTGGAGATCTGGCCGCTGCCGGAGCGTCTGCAGGGCTTGCAGGCCTGGGGCGGAGCCTGGGGCGCCGAGGAGGGCCACACCGCGCACGTGGTGAAGCGAGTGCCTCTGGAGCAACACCGCTATCTCTTCAGCGCTGACGACGCTGGTATGTGAACTTGCTCAGAAGCTGCGCAGAAAAAACAAAACCCCAGGGGGTACTGGGAAAGAAACCAAAGCCAAAAACTAGAGGTAAACAAAAATTTTGAAACTAATTCCCTCGCTTATTCCAATACACGACGTTTTGTAGCTTCCAGATCAGTTTAAAATAGGTCTCAAAATGACATATTTTGTTTACCCTTTGTTTTGGGGTTGGGTTGCTGCTCCTCGTTGCTCCAGATTCTGGTTTATGGTTTCTCTGTCTGCTGTGGGGGAATAAGACGCCCCCGCAAAAGTTGAAAACTGTATTTTTTATTAACATTTTGCAGAGAAAGAGGAGAGGTCATGTAATCAAAGTCGAAATGTGTGCAAGCATGTCTTGGTTTCAAATATTGATGTTACCGACATCATTTTCTGCGCTATGCGCTATGTTTAAAAAACACGCACTATTTTAGTACAAGCTTACGCCACCCAGGTGCTTCCCATCTGCAAGCGGCATATTGGCGCCATGGGAAGCGGGCTGAAGAAAAGGAAGGGGGGGGGGGGGGGGGGGGGGGGGGGGGGGGGCGTCAGGTCAGCGACTTGCAATCATCAGCGGGTGTCAGCGCCCCGCCCCTATTGGTCACCAGCCTGAGAGACGGGAAGGTGTTCTTGGCGGGGCGGGGAGGGGAGGGGATGCGGGTGCGAGCCGGTGGCTGTCTCATGCGGGCCGCGGGCCGCTTTATGAATATGACAGGTGTCATGCCGTGCCACGCCGCGTCTGATCAGCCCGCTTGGAAAACACGATGATCTGTGAAAAGTTCGAAGATTTCTCAAACGGCTGCTGCATCACACTAAAGATGCGAATCCTCTGTGTGTGGCAACTGCACTAGATCGCTGTGTGTAGCGGGAAGCGGGCCGGCCTGGAGCTCTGGCTCAGGGCAGGGGCGAGGTAGGCCAGCCCGCGAGACATTGCTGCGTTACGGGCGTGCCTAACTAGCAGGCGCTCTGGGTTCTGTATAATGATTGTCGCGCCCCTAGCCCGGGTCCTTTTTGATTCTGATTGATCGTGTTGCAGTGGTGCATCAGGACGTAGAGGCAGTCTTAGCAGCGCGGAGTCAAGACGTGAGTTGGGCACCACTATCATTGAAATAATAATTTGAATCGGTTTATCATTTGAAATGGACGTCGTGAAAGTGGTCAGGACGGTACACTGTGAATGGAGGTTTTGTTTCGGGATGTTGGCAGCCCGAGTCGCCGGCTCTGCGCGGGGGAGCTCAGCCCCGCCTGATCCTCGAGACGGCCCTGTTCCTGGACGAGGCAGCCTACCGCCTCTTCGCGCCCTTCGTCTCCAACGACGAGGCCAAGCTCCGGGACCTGATCCTGGCCTACCTCAACGGGGTGCGTTATTAAGTGTGATCCTCCGGTCAAAATGAACATCGGCATCGTCTCTCACGGGGCCTGCCTCCTGATAGACTCAGCCCAGTGGGACACGATGTCGAAGCGATATCAAATCGACGTCAATTCATGCACGTGCCCGGTTTGGGGACAAACCGTTGTCGATCCGACGTCGAACTGTAGTCGACATCAGCCGTTGATGAAGTTGCTTCTCTCCGGGACCGTGCACTTGAACTTGAACTTGGCGTGCAGGTGCAGGCCCTGTATCACCACCCGAGTCTGGGCCGCGCCGTGGACATCGCACTGGTCCGCCTCGAACTGTTCCGCTCGCAGCCCGACGACCTCCCCCACTTCGACGGCGACCGGAGCCCGCTGCTCGACTCCTTCTGCGAGTACAACGAGCGACACAACCCCCGCGGCGACGACGACCCCGACCACTGGGACATGGGGCTCTACGTGTCTGGGTGAGCGGGCGAGGCGTGGGCGAGGCGTGGGCGAGTCAGGCGGCGGTCAGTTACAATCAACCGTGAGAATCCTGCAATCAACCCTGGTTATCGGAAAAATAGTTATTGAGAGGCCAGAAGAAAAAGTGTCTAAAACTCGCCCCCAAATGTCCAATTATCACATATTATTCATAAATATTTAAGAGTGATTATAATCAATGTATACACATTTTTCCGAAATGCAGATACCCTTCGGGCGAGAAGGAAACACAGGCTCGCTGAGACGAGAGTGAAGTCTCATTGCTACTATACTTACACCCAGCCAGACCACTTGCGCAGATGGTCTGATCAAATTCTCAATTTAGGAAGAGTCAATAGTGGCTTCATATGTCAAAATTTACTTTTTCTCTCCGATCTCCGTTAAACTTGGTAGCCTTGTAGAGTTAAGTTGAAATTATAATAACTTATTTTTTTTTTCGTGATTCTAGTTTGGATTTCTTTGCCTACGAGAATGGGCGCAAGAGCGGCGTCACAATGGGTACGTAGAAAAGTCGCAACCATGAAAGTTGGATGTCTAATAGTCTTATAAAATTGCCATTAAGTTGGGTTTTAAGGTCAAACCATGGTCAAGCTGGGCCTAGCCTAACTTACCCTTACCCAGTACGGTCTTATTGCGTTGAGACACTCAATGGGCACTCTTGTCATTGTGTCATCGAGATATTTTCTGAACGTACGCTTGTCGTGCTCAGGACTGGCGACAGTGGGAGGCGTGTGTCTGGACCGGTACGCGTGCGTCATCGCCGAGCTGGGCACGGTGAACGTGTTCGGCAAGCCGTACCCGTCCGCCGGCTTCACCTCCGTCTACATCCTGGCGCATGAGATCGGGCACAAGTGAGTGATCACACACAGCTTTCAGCAAGGCAAAGTGAACGCACACAAGAAAACGAAACTTTATGGAGCCGGTACTTGAACCCTCTGCTATTACTCTATAAACACGAATCCCCTTTGAATGCCAACTAACCTTACCGAACCTAACCTAACCTAACCTAACCTAACCTAACCTAACCTCGATGGTTGCAGCCTGGGGATGCATCACGACAGCACGAGCAACAGCTGCCCCAAGGACGGTTTCATCATGTCCCCCTCGCGCGGCACGCAGGGGGAGGCCGTGTGGTCGACGTGCTCCAGTGACGTGCTCCACCAGAGCCGCGCCACCTGCCTCTCGGACCGGCCGCGCGCGCCGCGCAGGGACATGGACCACATGGGCGTGTTCAAGGACGAGCCCGGGCAGGCGTGGAGCGCCAAGAAGCAGTGCGAGCTGCTGCTCCGGGACCACGACGCCGAGCTGCGCTATCCCAACAGGCCGGCGGTGAGTGGCGAGCAGACTAAGGCTGGGGGACTGAACCAATCAACCCTTCATCAAACTACCCCGGTGCCTCTGTTTGTTTGCCAGGAAATATGCGACAACCTGCAATGCCGAACGCCGCACCGATCGGGCTTCTACTTCGCGGGCCCGGCTCTGACGGGGACGAGCTGCGGCTACGGGAAGGTGCGTGCTCCTCGGTGCTCCTAGTTTCCGTTCCATTCCGTGAACCCCCAGCAGCATGGCTCCAGACACTGTCCGAGCCTCCTGTTTGCTTGCAGTGGTGCCAGGGCGGCCAGTGCGTCCCGCTCAAGAGGAAGAAGCCCGTCAAGGTCGTGAAAGGAGGCTGGAGTCCCTGGCGCTCCGAGCCCTGCCAGTCCGGCTGCATCGCCAAGGCCAAGGGTGAGTCCATGCAAAGGACGCCTCAGTAGTGTTCAAAGGAACTCTCTGGTCGTCTTTCCGACTCGGAGGGAAGTCCACAGCAGAGCAGCCCGAAATATGTTGAAATGATTCCCCGATTGACTGGGGGGTGAAATTCATCCGATGTCACTTTCTGACGTAGTTTTCCCTTTTCTTTTCTGCCCTAACGCGATGCCGCTTCTCTCGCGCAGGTTTCCAGAAGCGCAGGCGGACGTGCGACAAGCCGAGGCCGGTGAACACGGACGAGGGTTGCGAGGGCCCCAGCGTGGACGTGGTCCTCTGCCAGGACGATCACGTGAGTGGAGTGAGCTCCAGTCCCCTCCCCTCCACGCTCACCCCTCCACGACTCACCGCGCTGTCCTCTGGTCCCCTTGCAGGTCTGTCCGAAGAGCAAGCGGCGGTCTGTGGTGCAGTACGCGAGCGAGCGGTGCCGCCACTTCGCCACGCTGCTGCCCGACCTGGACCCGGCCGGCGCTGGCCTGCAGGCCCCGCACGAGCAAGGTGCGCGGTGAGAAATGGTGATCGAAACGATGTCGATTCGATGTGGGATGGACCATGTGTGGTCGAAAACGGTAACATTTTGTCAAAAAAGTCGACCAACTACCTATTTCGACCTCGAATCTGCATCGATTCCATACGCCATTTCTCACTGAGTAGGGAATATCCTGCCGAAATAAAACGATAAGTCGTTTGATGTCACTTTGACTAGTCCACCGAACTGATGAATGGCCCTCGAAGTGGCCGTTTCTTCCTAACGCATTGCTGCTCTTGCCGGCAGGCCGCCTGTGGATGTCGTGCGCCATCTTCTGCCGCCGCAAGGACACGGGCTCGTACTACACGCCGCGCCTCGACCTGAACGACATGGGCGTGAACGCGTACTTCCCGGACGGGACCCGGTGCCACTCGGACTCGGCGGGGTCCTACTACTGCCAGCAGCGGCACTGCCTGCCCGAGGGCTTCCAGATCAGCAAGCTGTCCCACTGGCTCTCTCAGACGGACGACGTGCCGGTGCCCCAGAACGCGCTGCCCCGCACGGCCGCGCTGCCGCCCCTGCTGCTCCGCTACCTGGGGCTGGGCCAGGACGGGCGGCCGCTCCTCGACCAGCTGCCCCCCGGCGCCGCGACGCCCCCACCGGACGACGCCTGGGCCGACACGGACTACGTGGAGCTGCCTGGGGCTGCCAGCCGCGGCCAGCGGCCGGCCATGTGACGCGAACCTCAGTCAGACGATGTCGAAGCGACGCCGAAATGGCGCACATCCACGTGGTTTCTACAGATTCCGACATCGTTTCGATATTAATTCGACGTAGTTAAGTTTTTTTTTTCGCTCCACGAAGCACCTTAAGCATATCTGTGCATTAATTAGCCGAACCATGTCATACATTTTGTACCTTCTTTTTTTATTTATGAACTTGAACCAATAAAGAATTTTAAAATGCTTAACGAAAACTAATTTTTACCTTAGACTTCTGTTTTTGACGCTCGATTGCACTCGTGTGATTTACCTGTAACGTTTGAGATCACTATTTACCTCCAAGGAATTTACATCTGAAGTTACTCATGGAGAGTTATACTGTAGGCGCTATGACTGCCTTCACGGCGAAGATAGTTGGTTAGCGAGTACACTCTCCCCTCGACCTCAAATGACCCTTCCTGCATAAGGTTCGAAATGCACCAGGCACCTTTTGTTCACGGCCCTACTTGTGGCCACAACTCGAACCTGTTAAAATAGCCTACGTGGATTCGACTATGGCACTCTCAGATGTGTGACTGTAGTGCTGTCAAGTAAAACCGTCCGTCCTGAGTCCATCCGAAACTCATGGCTCGGCTACATGGGAAGAAAGGGCCCGGGGGGGGGGGGGGGGGGGGAAA
>CABIKL010001510.1:0-15171 GCA_902196195.1 Aptinothrips rufus
CCCCCCCCCCCCCCCCCCCCCCCCCCCCCCCCGCGGCAGTCAGGTATAGCAGATCATGGAAGGGGGCAAGGGGTGGAGGGGGAGGCAAGGGGCGGCTGCTGGCTGCTGTCAGGGTTCCAAGCCGGGAGACACGGCAGTCGTTATTATATTGTCCCTTACTTCTCGCAGCGCGGCAACGGCCTGATTGCAACCTTGTTACAACTCGGTCTAATTCTAAAGGAAGGGGACTAGTAACGAGGACATTTGTTACCGCCACTTGACATACGGGTCGTTTCGGAAAAAGGATAGCGTTTTCTGTCGCGCCGAGAATAACTGGCTCGTCCTTTCCTAAACGCAAGCAAGACCACTAATGCTCATACGTTTCTCCATTTCTACGCAGTTTACACTGCTATGCTTTGTATTTTTGTACGGGGTTCAGGAAAGTGCGAATTACTCGCGTCGTGGGGCAAGAAATGCACGAAATGAGACACTCGTCGCTAAATGACCCATAACTTTCCCCAAGGAGTAGTAATATGTACTCGAGGCTCGGCTAGGGGACACAGCCTCCTGAGGAATGGGTCCAGGACCCAGGACCTGCTTCCGCAAGACCTTGTCCAAAACGACCACCTCCAGCAGCATCTGCTTGCTCCAGCAGGAGGTCCAACTTTCACTAGTAGAACCTTCTCCCAGGACTCGGTATCTTCTCAAGCAGGACTTTCTCTGCTAGGGCTCTCTCACATGACTTGCTCCCTCGAGTTCTCGATATTCGGGGCGTCAAGACGTCGAAATTCAAACTTTCCGACATTGCCATTGCCGAACATTTTCCTGACAACTTTTAAATCCCTTGACGTTTTCCTGACTTGCGACAATTTGCTTCTCTGGAAGCTGAACCTGATCCAGGGTATGTTGATCCAGGACTCACCAGCTGGCGGGTGAGCTCCTCCTCGTAGTCGGTGCTGATGGTGAGCGCTACGGTGGTGAGCCAGAGAGACAGACGCAGCTGGTAGTCGGTGAGCGGGTCCAGGTCCTCCAGCGCCACGTCAATGGGCGGCCGCTGGCCCAGCTTCTGACACTGCACCCTGCGCACCATACCAATGGAAACCAATGTGGTCTTAGTGTAATTTCAAAAAAATGTGAAAAACTTATACAACGAAATACAAGGTAGGCTAGCTGTGATACCAACGGTAAAAACATCAAACATCTCAAGTTCCAAAGGAGCAAATTCAAATTATATTTTTTTTAATGCATTAAAAATGTTGTTAAAAAGCAAACTCAAATCATATTTTTTTAAACTTATATACTCTCACAGACGTTGTTAAGCGAAAATCGGTTTAAAAAAATATATATTAAAAAATGGGCAGAACAAGAGAGCATCTGCTGTGCGTGGCTCACCGCAGGATCTCCAAGCAGTCCAAGTAGCTCGATAGCCTGCCGCTGTCGTTCTCGACAAGCATGCAGACGGCGTTGGCCGGGTTCATGACGGTCATGAAGGAGAGGAACGTGGGCTGCTTCACCACCAGGTGGTCGTACATCTTCGACACTCTGGAAACAACGACACATTCACAGCTGCTTCAACGCACCACAACCCAAGCAGAACACGACGGGCCGAGAGATGTGTCGGGTCGGGGCGAACAAAGATTTCACCCAGCCAGAAAGGATCCGCACAGAAAAACCACAACCCAGAGTCCGGGGCAACTCAACCCAGAAACCAAGGGCAAAATAAAATAATTTTGGAGGTGAACTTCAGACCTGTTGCAAAATGATCAGGAAGCTTCGAAACGCGTTTTAGAACATAAAGTTCATCGAATAGACATCGTTCAAGGCCAAGTGCTTACGAGGAGACGGCGAACCAGATCATCCGGTGCTCGGAGGCGGCCAGCCCGAAGCACGAGTTGTGGGTGAAGTTGAGGGAGGTCTGGACGGGGGAGAGCTTCGTGGTGAGGGCCGACCCCTCCAGCGAGCACTCCACGGTGTAGAACGAGCCCTCCCTGGCGGACACCACGAAGCAGCCCGGCTTGGTGACCACCAGCCCTGCCGAGGACCACGAATACAATCAAACTCTCGCGAGGGGAGGGGAGGGCAGCGCACAGCTCGGCGCACAGTGGGCCGGTACGACGCTCACCTGTGATGGCAACGTGCTGGAAGTACTGCAGCCCCGTCGCGATGGTCCGCCCGCTGGGGTCCAGCAGCACCAGGACGATGAAGTTGGCCTTGACGATGATGACCAGCCACTCGCCGCGGTCCTCCCGCAGCTTGCACACCGTCAGCCTCGACACCTGCGGATTCCATTTAGCGACATTGAAACAAATGTGCGCAAGGATTCCATTTTAAATTTCATATCGTGACTTCAGGCTCATTTTTTATTATATGCTGTTTATTTTAAATATCTGATAAGCTTTTTCAGTTAAGAAACTGCTTATTCACTTAATTTTCGAGGTTTCTGTCCGAAAATCGAGGCCAAAATCAGAAATTTTGAGGTTTACCTCATAGAAAAACGAAAAACCAAAACCCAAATTCTGGAACAATCCAACCCCTTAAACCAAGGATTAAAATAAAATATTTGTAGGTCATTTTCAGACTTATTCCAAAACGTGTTTCGTATCTTTTTCGTCATTTTGAAATAGGTCTCAAAATGACTTCCAAAAATATTTTTTGTCCTTGGTTTTGGGTTGGGCTACCTGAAAATTTGATTTTTTTTTCAGTGCATTTAGCCTGATTTTATTTATTTCGAGCTGGTTACCTTGATGCGGTCCGCTGTCGGGTAGACGTCCCTGTGCGCGTGGGCCTCCTCCTCGTCGGCGTCCGCGGGGAGGGTGGCCGACTGGGAGGCCTCCCAGATGCGCACGCAGCCGCTGCCGTCGCCCACGAGCAGCTGGTCCGCGTCCAGCGCGAGCCAGCGCAGCTCGGTGATGCTGGCCGTGCGGGTCTGCAGCGTGTAGGCGAGGCCGGTGGTGGGGGCGGCGCCGCCCTCCGCCCCCGCGTCCTCGTCGTCCCGCCGCCGCGCCGCGCCCAGCCCGGCGCCCAGCCGCACCACGGCCACCTGCCACACGGACACCGCGCCGTCCCGGTGCGCGGCGGCCAGCAGGCTGTACTGGCCGTGAGGCGGCTTCCCGCGCAGGTCGCTCCACGCGACCGCTGCACAGGTTGAGAACCATACCGCCAAAATGATCAGGACACCCTAAAATGCATTTCTACCAAGGGGTAACCACTCGAAAAAATCTTATACACCTCCAAAAAATATCATTTAAAATCATGTAAATCATCGAAAATCATTTACAATCATCAAGAACAAATCATTTAAAAATCACAAAAAATTACAAAAAAATCAAGATAAATCAAATTAAATCACATTAAATCACGCTAAATCATCTAAAATCACAGTAAATCACATTAAATAATTTAAAATCATGACTCAAAATCATCTCAAATCATGCTAAATCACTCTAAAATTACGCTAAATCATTTTAAATCACAGTAAATAATTTAAAAGATTTATAAATTTTTAAATCTTGTACACGTTTTGGGCTTGTGGTTACCCCTTGATTTCTACGTAAACATCAAAACAAGCCACCAATTTTTTTATTTTTTTTAGTCGTTTTTTTTTTACTATATACGTATATATTTTCCTTTTCTAGCTACACTGTCTTGTCGAGTCCAAGCCCAACCCACCCACGATGCGGAGCTGCGCCTCGCGCTCGATGAGCGTCTCGTACTGCTGGTCCTGCGTCATGACCCCCCTGCGCTGCCAGCCCAGGCGGCACACCGCGCCCCAGCTCTCCGACACGTCCAGCACCTTCCGCCAGCGCCGGTTGTAGCAGTACTCCACGCGTGCCGAGCCGTAGTTGGTGAGTGTGGCCAGCAGGCACCTGCCACAGAGCGTATGTATGACATTGACAGACGTCGAAACGACGTCGACTCGATACAGTTTCGACACAAATATCGTCGATTCGATATCGTTTCGACCACCCACTGACCTCCCGTAGTGGAGCAGTCCCTGTGGCGACCAGGCGACCTGCGTGAACCGTGGCGGTGGCATGCTGGCTCCCTCCAGCGACGGCGTCAGGGTGGAGTCCAGGATGATGTGGTAGGCGCTCACGCGGTCCTTCATTTCGTGTATCAGGGTATTGTAGTCCACATCTGCGAGCGAAGACAGAGCGAGAGGTCTCATACTACGTCCTGCCCAGTGAGAAATGGGGACGTCGACGTCGTCGATTCGATATCGCTCCGACATAGTTTCGACCCCGCATTTCTTACTGGGTAAGGAGGGAACGAGGAGTAGGTCGGACGACGAATTCCAAAATCCATGCATCTCTTGCGATCTCAAAGGGTAAAAAAATACAATCTGAATGAATACCAGTGTTATCGGTGGGAATGTCTGACCCTGGCTTCAACAGCGATCTCTTCAGAGACAGTCGGGGAGCCCCGCTGTTGGGTGCAGGAACCAGCTCCTGGACAGGAAATCAAAAGAAACTCAGTGTTAAAAAAAGGTTTGGCAGAAGAGTCCATGCAGATCATCAGGAAAAGAATAAATATGTCATCTTGCAAGTAAATGTGAATCACGCCTATTGAATTACTCTTCGGAGACTTCAACGATCTAAATGAAATAAAGATAAGAAGTCCTTGTGGTATGTAAATTAAGCTTTCATTGGTATCTTGATCAGTTCACTTCATTTCAAATGTATCCATCAATGATTCGATGAATTACCACAACATGAGGATTGATAACTAGTGATGAAAAGTTTGTTTTGCTTTCATTTCTGATAACATCCCAGCAGATCTTTGTTAGTAAAACTGAACTCAGCTTTGTTTGAATGAATATAATTGATTGATTCTAATCATTTTGATTAAAGGTATCAAATATTATTGCAATTGTTGTAATTATTGTAACTTGAGCAACTGAAATGGATTTCATGATTGCTATCAAGATAAGGATATGAGGATGAAAAAAGATCATTAGTTTTAAACAAAAATATTTTATAAATCGCCTCATTTCAAAGGTTCTGACAATACAAATAAATATTATTCATCACAATGTACGCATCTTTCATTCAAAGTCAACTAACATCCATCATACATACAAAGAGAATTCATTATGCACAAAAGCCTTGGCTTTTATGTGAGTCCTTATCTTAAAGTTATTTTTTTAATTGAACGAGGAAAACCTTTTATACATGACACAATTCTACCATACATGAAATGAAAAGATGGGATTGGAATGTCTCATACTGCTTTGATAAAGAAGATAAAAAAATTAAAAGGAAACCAAGCAAAGTACTCAGAGCTGACAAGTCAATTCAACATTACAGATACTAACAGATTATACAATAGAGATAACTTATACTGCAAGCATAGGTAGCCATCAATAAGATTTTCTCTCAAATACACCATACACACCACCATATCTATCAAAGAAAACTTATTTTAACACCCTGGCTTTTATGAAATTGGAAATAAGTGAGCTACGTACAAAGATAAAGGTTAGTCATTTTGAAATTTTTCAAACATATACATTGATTACAACTAAACAGAGGTCAAACCTTAAAAAGGAAACACATAATAAATAATTCAATATGTAATCCTAAAAGTAAACTAAAATCAGTATCTGGGAGGTCAAAAGAAAATGTCCTGCCTATGTGTCTCTTTGACATACATAAAAAAGGAAGCATAAAGCAGATTATGATAGTAACTATGATAGTTAGTGATACCTGATATCAATTTCTTTCTAATCTCTCAACTCACAAACAAACAGCAGGAATTTAAGTGTACTGAATAAGCATTCTACAAAAGAAAAACCTGTGTCGCATGTAGATGAAATTTTCCCATTTTCACAATCTTTACGCTTGTGAACAAGATAAAAAAGATAAATTACCCCAATGGAGTAAGACTAGAGCAAAAACCTACATAATAGCTCAAATCGATCAACTAGAAAACTTCACAAACTTCCACAAGATTTAACTTCAGGAAAACCAAGAGTACATGGTTTTACACACTATCCACCACATCACAAGATGCTGTGTTGTTAGAAACTATTATGGTTCACGTGCTTTAATTTAATTTGAATATAGTAATTTAGTAACATCATGAGTTTGATTTTATTCATGAATACCCAAAGCAGCACATAAAACATAGATTGCCACCCTCCAAGGACTTAAACTCACAGCTGAAACTATGTATCAATCACAGACAAAACAATTTTATACCCTATTGCTGATCATTACATTTACATGGCGTCAAAATGGAACCTATGAGCCTCCTGAAGCCTCTCCAGTTTGTCCTCTCGCCTTTCCTTCCAGTAGAGAGCTCCAATGATCAGTGTGATGATGGCACATGTTCCGAGAAGAGCCACAACACTCATCAGAACCAGCTTACTGGGCGTAACAAAGAGCTGCGCTTTCCATTGTGATGGCAACTGGCCTGCCGGAATCACAACCATTTGAGAATTTGGAATTATTTGAGGCCAGTCACGCATCTGTCCAGACATTCCAACAGACAACTTATCAACAAAATTAGGAGTTCTGCCAAGTCCAAATATTGAATACGGTAATCCAAGAGAAAAATGGGCAGACTGAGGAAGTTGGGATGATGTTGCTTCTCTCAGATTTCCTTCCTGAGTGGTGGTTCGGTATGATATCCTCGGGCCTGGTAAGTTTGTACCAAAAGTTTTGATTTTCTTCTTGCTCAGAGGATTTCTATTAGGTGGAGTTTGACTACTGTTTCTTCCAGTGAGCACCATCACTTTTACAAAATTTGCATCGTAATCCAAACTGTTTTTGAATGCAGAAACTTTGTAAGTAGGAGTTGAATCAGAATGGTCCATCTGAACAAGGAGAACATCCAAAATTCCATCTTGACCAAAATCATAAAAGACAGCCATGTTAGTTAAGCTGTTAGTTGGACTCATAGATGCCCACTGTGGAGCAAAGGTGCGTCCGAATTGTTGACATATAGGACCAGAACAGGGAACATTCTCAAGTAAAAATGCTTTACTCTTAGTTTCGCCACTTGAACTGTGGAGAGTCATAGATGCAAGTATATCTGGATACCCATCCATGTTAAAATCACCACCACGGACAGTTAAAGCATCAGTATACCAGAATTTCTTATTGATTGGAGTAAAACCCCACAAATTGTTATCATTCTCCTTAAAGTTCACTTTTAAGTCATACCACTCCCCAGACTGCGATTCTCCAGAATGTACAAATATTGTGCTATTTTTGCAATAATCATCAAAGCATACAGGCACAACTATATCAACTTTACCTTTCATTTCTACATCCAGATACAATGTTTGACCAATTTGGCCCACTTTAATGGGGTATTGAATGGTGTAGTTAAGTACAAATACATCACCAACTTTAAACCAAACTTCAATATCTTCTTTAGACGTCAAAACAAGATCAGGTGCAAAATCACCATTCATATCTAGGAAAGCATGTGAATGAATTTCTCGCAGTTCGTGAGTTTTGCCCGCCTCCATTTGCCCGACACTAAAAGTTCTGTTAGTATGAAACAGCCAGAATGTTCTATTGCCAGCCTCATTAGTACCAAATAAATCGATTATCATATCCCCATCATAGTCAATGGCCAAAGGTTCACCTTTCATTTTGAAAAGAAATTTATCCTTATCAACACACTTTAGACTATGCATACCTCCCCAGAGAACATAAACACGAGTATCTGAGGGCCCACTGCTAGGAGGATGGCCAGTGACCAATAAGTCCATAAGAGCATCTCCATCAAAATCACCCGGAACAACACTTGTCACTTTAGTATCAGGAAACGTGCAACGCAATGTTTTGTTCGGTCTTAACAATGGTTCTTCATTATCTGCTAGCATGATTTCCACAGCCATTCCATCACTACCCAAGTCTCGAAGAACGAACATATCAGTTAGCTCATCAGAGTCAAAGTCACCAAATGCAGCTGGTAGAACGTCCCGAACAGAGCCAAAAACAGCATTTGTTATATCATTAGCTGCTATGGGATGTAGTGCCACAAGAAGTATGGCAAAGACGAACATCATAACTCCAACTCTCGACTTCTCAGCATGGCCTCGCACGTTCTGACAACACACAGAAAAAAACAACATTAACAACAAACAGTGTGGAACATGGACACACAGTTACATACACACAAACTTCAAGCGTTGGTGACAGTTCTACAATGTTTGTTGCAATGAGGTTCAATCTGTGGTTGAGCAAAGAGCCAAACAATACAATGTAAATTGTGAGAAGATGAATAAAATAGATACGTCCGTACATATTTGCTGCAGCACCGAAAATGTGCCATTGACAAAATCCTAAATCACATCTTCACCACTTAATAAGTGAACTAATCAATAAAAGATCAAACTCGTTGTAGAGATTGAAATATGTACGGACATTTATATAGTATTTCTGGGGAGTCTTACAATTCGAGTCTCACAGCTACGACATGCTCTTGGTCAAAGGCCAACAGGCTCTAACTAAAAAGAGACTTTAAAAGTGGCTTTTAGAAAAGCAAACTTACCATAATCTGAATGCCTTTTTCTGTGATGACTGACACCCTGTCATCTGCTGACCACTCAGCAGCGAAAGGAATGGAGACAACAGGAGACGTGAGAACGGTCTGAAACTCCTTCGCTTCCATGATGTACTAGTGGTGAAACACTAAGCGATACAAAATTTATTCCTTTTCATGTATGTTATCTGACAGACGAGCCTAGGATCAATGAATCACAGTTCAGTTAGTACAAAGTTTCGGGAAGGCAAAATTCAAACAAATACAGAAAACAGAAATCACGTCGCCTCACCGATTCAAGTCTGGGCGACGACATGAATAAAATTGTTGACTCCAAAATAAAGAATTCCAGAAAAGAATTTGTAAACCTCAACCGATATCACTTGCGTTCAGTGGCCATTCATTACGCCTTGCTAAAGTAATGCATAACTTGCTTGTGCAACTTCGTTTCAGCTTGAGCAACCTAAACACAGTAAAGCTGAAATTTATTTCCGTAATTGCGATAATAAAATTCGGACATTTTACCGGCATTACTTTTTTAACTAAGTTCTTTTTTCATCATTTTCTTCGAAGATTATATTCGGACTCAGTCCAGCGCTGAATTTTGTGAAGTTAAGTTTGTCAAACTGCAATGTTTGAATGTCTGTTTAGTCTGTTGACATTTCGGAGGCGGGACCAGCAGAACGACGAGTTGTTTGTTTACCAAACTTTTAATTTATTGAAGAAAGTTATCTTTGTTATGTATTTTTCTTTAGAAGGTGAGACTTACTTTAATGCGCTTTAGTGATAGTCTGATTGACTAAGTGGTGCTTTGAAATTGGTTGGCATTGAATGTAGGTCGTAACCTATTAAACAGCTGCTTTGTGAGCTTGTTTTCAAGGTTTTACAATTTAAGCCTTGCCTGACACAACGACATCAGTTTGATATTTTGAATGGAAATATGAATGTTGTTTAGGAAATGAATGGTTACAAGGTCTCAGATGCAAATCGATCTCGGATTTGTGGCATTGCATGCAAGACATTCGAGCAGCTGAAACAAAAAGGTTGTCAGAAATTACAGGTAATTTGACTCTATTCTTCATTTAATTACATTTATTTTCACATTCTCTGTTAAAAAAACTTTGATCTCTCTTAAAGCTGCATTCGTCAAATGTGGTGGTACGTCTACAAGATGGCACCTTTGTAGATGATAATGAGTATTTTAAAACTCTAGCTCCTCAGACGTTGTTCATTTTGTCAGCCCCAGAACAAGAAGTTTTCACTGGTATGTAAATTTTTCATGTATGTGTCATGTACTGAGCTGAAGACATTTTTATGGATATTTGTGAGGTAAATTCTCATGTTCATTTTCCTTTGAAGGATATGAGCTACTATACAACATGCTCTCTGCCGTCCACAAAGACTATTTGAAAGTTGGAAAATTGGCTTCTGAGTTTTTAAACCAAGATCTGAAAGCCAAAATAAAGGAAATTTCATATGTTCTGGAATCACAATCATCTCAAGAAAGAGCAAAACTAAGTAAACGCGATGAAGACCCTATGTGGTTTGAAGGTAACATCAGAATCTACAGAAATTTTACGGAAGAAAGAACATTTTGGGCTAATATTGATATGTTGTATGTAGGTTTAGAAACTGTGGCTTCTACCAAAGAAGACTTCATGTTCCGACGAAGTCAAGAGCGCATTCGTGGGTACTTGTACAAAACCCAGGATGACATTAAAAAATCAGCCACTTACATTCAAGATAGTAAAGCTAGGAATAAGCTTGATCTCACTTTCACTCAATTTAAGACATGGCTAAGAAAGGTTGACCATTTTGGATGTTACTTCAATCGACGTTTTTTCAGCGTATGTAATATTAATATGCCTAATTGCATGAATTTAGAATTTATTGACTTATTGTGTTATATTTCTCCTAGTTTTCTTTTACTATCGATATTTAATTATTTCAGGGTGATGGACTTCTGAAGAGCTATTGTGATGAATATGGTCAATTTGAATGTCAGGGAAAATGGAATGAAAGCTGCTGTCAGCACCTTAATAAAAATCCAAATGTAGTTGGCAATGCCAAGCATATCATCAACCCTTACGAGAGTAAAGAAGCAAGAATTGTCTTCTCAACTTGGAATTTAGACCACAGGTAATTTTTTATACTTTATGACATGGTCAGACATGGTTTGAAAACTTTGGCCTTGTGAGAGGGAATAATTATTTATGCTAAAAGTCTGTGAACCATCTTAAAATCAAACTTTGGTTTCTCTCATGGCAGAATTGAGCGGTCACGGCGAATTGGCCCAGCATTACTAGAGGCTGCAAAATTAGCTCTCTCAACAAAGGAAGATATTAATGCCTTGTACTTTTTCACACTCTTATTTACTTCTAAAAATTTGAAACTTGTGCATATTGTTTGCCATGATAAAGGCGAGCATCATGGGGCAGACTGTATCACTAAAAGACTGACCACAAACAAGAAGGTCAAGACAGATTTAAACTCTGTTTTGAATTTTCAGCTAGCTGTGAGTGTTATTTAATATTGTAGAGTAAATCACTTAGTGGATTTATCAGTCCTGTGTTCATTACAATATGTTGTATCCCACGATCTCATGAATTTATTGTGTGCAACAAATTCATTTTTTATGTATTTGTATTTCAAATAAATATTATGAAAAAGAATGAGCGTATTTATTTGAAATCATAGAAACTCTCTGTTTCTATGTTGAGCAAGTTCCACCACTGTCAACGTAGAAACGATGTCGATTCTACCTCCGTATCTCATTGGGTCAAGGACAATACGTCAGTACTTCCTGGAGTGTACCCCTCAGCCTATTACTATTCCACCTTATGACCGATCCCGAGTGTCTATCATATCCATCTGCTGCTTTGCAACAGAAACAATCCGCTCTGGAAACATGCCAGCTCACTCTAGCTGCGCGCGGCGCCACTGCTCCGCTCTGTCTGCCTTGGTCTTCCCTGGGGCTTCCCTTACGCTATGGCACGAGGAAGGAACGCGCCAGTTATTCTGCCACAGACGACGAAAGGAAGAGGTATTCATGGCTGCGCTTCTTGATTTTTTGAAGATGCACGCAATTCTGCGTGTTCACGGTTACCAAAAGGAAACTGAAGTTTCATTTCGTTTCTGGGTCAGTTGGTCACGTCTCGCCCGCTCATTCTGCGGAGGCCCTGAAACTCGCTCCGAGTCAGGTGGTTCTACAGCGACCATTACCTCGTACGCACTACAAACCAGTAATCTGATGCTGGTCGGGGTTGACAGCCTGCTCAGCAGCACAGCTGTTGTTTATATCGCGTCAGGTTCGAGGTCGCTGCTCGCAGGTAGCGCCCGGCCCGGCGTCGCCAGCACTGTAAGTCTGTCCGTGGCGAGCAGACAGGCCGTCGCCAGCTGCCGCGTGCAGGGCAGGTCCCGGTCCCCAAGAGGGAGCGGCGGGACATGAGACATTTCATTCGCTTCCGACATGAGGAGTCGGCTATTTCCTGCTCCGCGGCGGCAAGCGATATACTGATACTCGGTGCAGTCTCCTGCCTCGACGCGCACGACCCCTCGGACCCGCGGCCCAGAAGTGAGTAATTCCACCAGAAACCATGTCCAAAAGACATCTAAATGACGTCGATTTACAACTTTCGATAAATTTTCGACATCGTTTCGATAACAATGACGTATGTTATTGGGGGGGGGGGGGGGGGGGCGGTCCCTCCGTTCTCTCACAGAAAAAACGATAAATTTCGTGAATTCGTCTCGACCACACATTTATCACAGCAGGAGAATACTGGAGAGAGCGACCTAGTCAGAAACGATTCGTCGACAAAGACATCGATTTCAATTCGAATATTTTGTCGATATCGACCAACGACATTAAACGGGCGAGATTTTCATGGAAACGATATCGCCCCGACTCTTCCTTCTCGATGCTTTAGGGGGTTACGTCCCTCCTCAAGGACTGTCAGTCTTGTGAGGTCAAACAAGGCCAGCACATGAAGAGCACCGTGTCAGGATGACATGTCACGTCCGCACCGTCAAGTTATCTCTAAGTACCTCCTGCATCGTGTCGAGAGGAGACGATCGGAGCTCCGCGTTTATTTTCACGCCCATTAATACCGTCGGATTCACCTCGCCCGACCTCGCCTGACCGGACGGGTCCAGCGGGTTCAGTTCAGCATCCCTCGCAGGACAGGACACTCACCTGCCAGCTTTCAAAGTCGCCTCAACGAGCACTTACTGAAGCTCAAAGGTCGCTTCGTTTTGGGTTTAGTTGGTGAAACATCCTCCTCCGAGACTCACACATCGAGAGCCGTCATATTTTACTTTGTTTCTTAATGCATGGAGTCCTATAGGTATCTCAAGGAGCCGCTTGGCGCTTGGCTTATGGCGCTTAGTCGCGGGTACAAGGCGCAGTTCCGTGAGCAAGGCGCCGGGGGAAGGGGCAGAAGGGAGGCGAGATCTTTTAGCGTCTTTGAAACATTGAATTGTGTTCTGAGAAAATCACTTCTTGCCTCGTGGCTCAGGCCCGGATTGGAAGCAGATTGGCAGGCAAAGGAAAAGATGTCAGAGCTAGAGCAATTTCGCCTGGACTCTCGTGATTTCTTTCCTTACACTCATTCGCGTTGACGTCGGTTGACGTCGGTGTAATCTCCGATGATGCTACGTTCCGTGAACTCTGTAGTGTTGCCTGGTACAATGTTCGAGTACAGTCTGCCCAGTGAAAAATCGTTTGTCGAAATTATATCGAACAATTTAAAATGAGTTTGTCCCCCAAATCGACGAATTATTGTCGATGTCGATTCGATAATCTATTTCTTTCGGGGCTATTCGAAAAGGGGCCCCATTCAAATTCAAGTAACTCATTTTAGGAGACAGGTGGTCTGAGGTCTGAGGTATGATTTTTAATGATCTCCATTCATTAGCTAAATGGTCAAAATCGGGAAGAAAACTGGCGTTACGCATCTCGATAAGGTGGGAATGGATCAAAAAGGTCGTCAAATTAAAATCGCCTTACGTAATTTTTGGACGGCACCGAAGTACGAGGACGATTCGCGCATGACTCGGCAAGGCAGGGGAAACCCCATGTGGATGAGCTCGGCTACGCCATGGCTGCCCCAGCCAAAAATGATGCGTCGAAATTTTTTCGATATCGAAATTTAACGTCGAATCGAGGGATTTTTGTCCTCAAAATCGACGGTCGATTCGACCCTTGATTTTGAGGACAAAAATCCCTCGATTCGACGTTAAATTTCGATATCGAAAAGATTTCGACGCATCATTTTTGGCTAGGTACGCTACGCTACCGCTGCCTGGGAGCTGATCTGCTGATCCGTCTTTCGGTCCACTGGCCAGCCCAGCATCCTCAGAGGAGGACGTGAAGTCTAGCTGCCAGTCTGCTGCACCTCCCCTCCACGTCCGCGTCGTCCGCGGGGCGCCGTCCCCTTCCCTTCCCTTCCCTTCCCCCCGCCGGGAGCAGAAATACGAATACAAACGCGGGAAGCGAAGCCGGTCGGCGACAGAACAGACAGGCCGGTGGTGTTGGTGCGACTGCACTGCTTCTTATCCGTGTGCTGAGCGTGAGGGCAGCGCGCGGGGTGGAGACCAGCGGATCGGCAGCGGCACGTCGCGTCGCAGAGCGTGGCAGAGCGTGCAGAGCGACACAGAGGACCAGCCCCCGGGCCGGCCCGGCCACCCCTACCACGGTAAGTACGTGCAGAGGGAGTCCACAGGTTGTTCACCTTGCCCTGAAGCGGCCCTTAGACTTCAGCTGTGTGTCCCTTGAACCCGGCCGCGACGCGTGGGTGGCTACTGCCGCCGCTCAGCTCACACCCCACAACGCCACGCCGCGCCACGCTTCTGCAGCCGCGCCTCTCACCGGTGCAGCGTGGGAAGGGACGTAGGACAGCTGTGGATGGCGCAGCAGGCGCTGCTTGCACTGCTTGCACTCCTCGGAGGTGTTGACCCCGGCGCCCGGCGCTGGCTGGGTCCGGTCAGAATAGCCCAGCCGGGGTAAAAGGGCACGGCAGGGCTGGGCAGAGCCAGACAGGGCCCGAAGGGCCCGAAGAGACGTGCTGAGCAGCAGCTTAGCAGCGCCGTGCTGCGGGTTATCCCGAACAGTATAGGGCTGTCCAGTGTCCATAGGGCTGCCCCGCGCGAGCCCGCTCCAGTCCCCTTGACCTACATAAGACCAGCCAAGAGAAGGGAAGGAAAAGTTGGGTTCGCGTTGGGCTGAGTGCGATCTTTGGTTTCACGTGGGGTCACTCTGGGTTCACATCGGGCAGGTGTCCAAGTGCCGCGAGAAGTCACGCGGAAGTGACGCGCGCCTTGCTGTTCTCAAGGGATAAAGCCTGCTTGTTTTCTGTTTTTGTTTTATTGGGTGAAGGGCTCGTCCGAGGAATCCGCAGCTACTGAAAAATCTATACGAACAATATATTCTATTTGATAATGCAACGCAACTGCAACGGAATATTTTGGAAATATATTCCAACGCATTCAAGCGGAATTCCAAGAAGTATCGTGCTGAAAATCGATAGAAAGTGAACAAGACAAGAAGTTTTCCTGTGCGTGTCGTGTGGACCGCTCTGCTCTGGTCCGCTTGCTATGCTATCTCTGGGAGCGTAAACACGAGCTAGGTGTGAGGCTTCAATGGTCGCTGCCCGGGGGGCGGGGCGGGGCGGGGCGGGGCGGGGCGGGGCGGGG
>CABIKL010001511.1:0-15171 GCA_902196195.1 Aptinothrips rufus
TCCCCTTTCCCCTTTGCGCCCCTCTGGCCCCATACAACACCGGCACGGCGACAGGGACATGGGCTGACTGCCGCGTAGACTTGAGTCGACCCGCCGAACCGAACGAGCGATTAGTTGCTTTCCGAACGCACCCGATTACAGACGACACACGATCCCAAAAAGCGGCGGTTGTGGTTGTAATCGAAAAAGCTAGACTTAGGTACCGGCAACATCTACCGGAAAACAGTGCTTGTGTTGTGAATTCGGATTAGTTGGTGATCCGAAATTTGTGAAAATGAGGATTTGAAAGTTGCGCAGTTGTTTGTGCACCTGACAGCTTTTTGTTTACCTCCCGTGGATTCGGTGAAAAAGTGATTGGTTCCGTTTCGAATCAACACATGTGTACACCTCGTCATGGTTCGGTGGAGTTTACGTCAACTAGCTTTGCGACCTAAGGTGATATGTGCTTCTTTAACATTTTTCTCGATTGATTCTTTCTGCTGGCAATGTTATTTGTGAATGTCACTTCCCACATCCTTCAATTTTTGGCTTTTCAAAAGAATGCGACATAACCTCGTAAACCTTGTGTATTGTAAGTTTCTCGTCATTTCTGTATGTTAGAGCGCGCTGCGGTGTTTTGATTTGCATTCAGAGTTATTCCAGTTGCTTGCATTGAGGTCTACAAACAATAAGTTTGCTCCTTCCTTGTTCATGTAGACATAATATGACGTTCTTTCATGAGCTCACACCAACCGTTGCTGTCTTTTAAGATAGTTTTTCTACAGAACTTTAATAACTAAGCTTCAGATCTTGTTTTTCTACAAAACTTTGATAACTAAGCTTCAGATCTTTCGGTTCAATGGTCCCGTATCATTTGAAGCAATATGTCTTTGCAATATGTCTTTGCTCATGATATTCTACTTGCGGAAATAAGATTTAATTTGACATATCATAGTTGTTTACTTACTTGGCGAAGATTACTTATCAGATTACTTAGAAAACATCTGAGGCCAAGGCCAGAGCATTTCTTAAGTAACTTTGAAATAATAGACCCATTTTGGTGTGTCAAACTTATTTGAAGTCACATAATAATTTCCTGAAACTGATTTCAGTGTAGGAGGAGCTCACATAAGTGACCCTCCTTTCCTTATCGTATTGTGTGCATTCAGTGTTGGGTTCTTCTCTTCTGTCACTAGCTTTCAAATTTCATTTTCGCCGTATGAGTTCTTAAAACTAGCGTGACTTTCCATGCTTAACTCAGCTCTGATTGGTATATTTACAAATTAATCTGTTGTTTTTTTGTTTTTTTTTCTCGTTACAGTTTGTTAGTCATCAGCTATTTCGTAACCTCCATTTAGAACAAACGAGATGGCAGTCTGTTGCTCCTGCAACTGCAGCTGCCCCTGCATCATCTGCTTGTGCAGGATTGCAAGAGAACCTTCATCCCATCAACTCGTTCAAGGTATGTCATGTTGTGATGGGCTGGAATTAATATGTTGAGTGCTCTCTTTCATTTTTACTTGTTTCTGCGTCACGTACAATCAATTATAAGAATGTGTAAACATTTCCACTCTCCATCTGGGACAAATGATAAAAAGATGATGTCACACAATATGGCCACATGCTATTTCCTAACAACTCTGTTGTTGCAACACAATTGCTTCTTCAGTCCCAAAGCTGATAAACATTTCCTTTGTTCTCTCTTTTTATGTGGTACAATTTCACGCTGTTTCTGTAGAAGAAATATAATTTTAGTATGTTTTGTGACTTATACTATTCTCAGTGTGCTTTATTCTTGGAGACTTCATGATGCAAATGAAACAGACCAAATAGTAGGATCGACCTTCTCCTACTTCCAGAGAAACTTAGAGAAATAATTGCCTCTGTTTTTGAAGACAACGAAAGTGTTATGGCATCAGTTAGTTGTCGTATTGCCACAAATAGAACAGTGGGGGAATACTTCTGATAAGAAAATATATTAGATCCTTTGCCTACCATACTGGCCATTATCAGTGGATGTTACTTATATCAGTCTGGAGTTCAACTCAAAAATTATTGAGTCCATGGTGTGCATTCTACAGAACTCGGTGGGATTGTTATCTGTACGTTCCCCTTTATTCTAGTTTATATCTGTTAGTTGGTTTGTGTGTTCACAGTATTCGGATACCATAGTACGTTTGGCTGAACCACACCAGCTGCGGCCAAAGCCTGATGCTGCTGGACTCCAATTTGGAAAATTGTTTACTGATCACATGCTAAAAATAGAGTATCACAAGCGTCTGGGAGGTTGGCAGAAACCTGTCATCACACCCTTTGAAAATATTGTGCTCCATCCGGCAGCAAAAGTTTTACATTATGCTGTAGAGGTAATATGTCTTTTGGCTGCACTTCAGTACAACCCGTCATGCGTGAATGTTTCACAATTTCTTAAACTTGTTAATTCTTGCCTCTTGCAGTTGTTTGAAGGTATGAAAGCATACCGTGGTGTTGATGGTAGAATACGAGTTTTCAGACCAGATATGAATATGGACAGGATGAATAAATCTGCGATCAGAGCTGGTTTACCAACATTCTATGGCCCTGAGTTAATCAAGTGCCTTTGTCGTCTTGTGAGCATTGATCAAGAATGGGTGCCACATTCCGAGTGTTCAAGTCTTTATATTCGTCCTACGTTCATTGGAATTGATGTAAGTCTCATAGTATATTTTCCAATGTTATTTTACTTATTCTTTTATTGGTAGAACCTGCTAAAGTGCCTGTTACTGGGTGAGCATGGGAACTGTTGTGTTGGTGATAGCTGTGGAGTTCATTGAGGTCATCATCCTATGAATATGGAGCAGGTGACTCTGCCAAATTGAAACTAGGGGCTCTCTTGATCTTGTTTCCAATGCAAGACTAGAAACGTATTCAGTGCTGAATTTTCTTACATTGTGACAACTGAAAAGTTCAAAAGTTCTCAATTTCTCATAAATAATCTCCCTCATTGAACAACTTCTTATCACTAAACTCTTCTATCACATAACATTTTCTTCCCACATATGATGAGATAACCAATAAAAGCAGCTCATCCACTCTTATCTCTTTTGAGTTGAAGACATACCAAAAATTGTTATCAGAAGAAGTGAGATGTTCTGGAACATCAGCTGGTCCCCATATGTGTTGTTGAATGGGGTGTGGCACCAAGTTTACTTTCGTATTCTATTGAATTCTCATGTTGCTTTTCCAGTTCAGTTAAACTGTTGCTATCAGAAATGCATGGGATAACATGAACGTTTTTGGAGATTAAGAATAAAAGACAATTTTTGACTTTGCAGCCTTCTTTAGGAGTTGCAACTTCCGAGTCCGCTCTTCTCTTTGCTATTCTTTCACCCGTTGGAGCATATTTTTCATCAGGCCACCAACCGGTAAAGTTACTTGCAGATCCAAAATACACAAGGGCATTTCCTGGTGGCTGTGGTGATAGAAAGATGGGTTCAAATTATGCTCCCACTATAGATGTTCAGGTCAGTTTTGGACTTGTTTGAATGCCTTGTTCTAAATTGTGACATGTTTTGTGACTAAGTGTTTTGTGAAATTAATTTTATTTTTATTTTTCTGATAGCGTGAAGCCAATGAAAAAGGTTTCCAACAAGTGTTGTGGTTGTTTGGAGATGATGATCAGATGACTGAGGTTGGAACAATGAACATTTTTATCTTCTTCATCAATGAAAATGGGGGTTTGTAAAGACTTATCACTACTCATTTGATTGAGATGTTTCTTATATTTATTTATTGATGTAATATTTTGGTGTTTCTTTACAGAACGAGAGTTGCTCACTCCTGTATTAGATGGATTAATTTTACCTGGTATCACCCGGATGTCTATTTTAGAACTAACACGAGATTGGAATGAATTTAAAGTTACCGAACGGAAGATAACAATGGGAGAGCTCATTCATTTGCAGAATGAAGGAAGAGTAAGTTTGCACTTACGTGTTTCATTCTCTCTCTTTGTTTTTAAGAACTGTGTCATCTTTATGCTTTTTACTTTCAGCTGTTGGAGATGTTTGGTGCTGGCACTGCTTGTGTAGTGAGTCCTGTGGCATCTATCAATTACAAAAACATGACCATTAATATTCCAACGGGCCAACAAGAAAACCCGCTCTATAGAAGGTTAGAGAGGACTCTGTCCGCAATACAGTACGGCAAGGTCGAGCACCCTTGGGCAGTACCCATCGACTAGTTTTCTATGTAGTGTGCAGGTGTCCAGCCGTCTAGTCATTTATCATGCATTGCCATAGACGATCCATTCTCATAGATTGTACATGAACGGATTCATTCCATTTATTTGAGCACTGAAGGAAGAGAATCTTTCTAGCGCAGAAGCAATTTTACTTTTTTTTAAAGATATTTCTAGATTTACAATTGATGCTCCTAGTAATGAGTTTTTATAGAGTGGTTTGCAATCAACCCTCAAATTTTATTTGAGTAGATTTAGTTTTTATATTTTCTGTTTGTAAAATTGCTCATATATGTCCCATTGTGATGAACTGGTGCCAACTTTGTATTTTTAATGCTGTGACAATTCAAATGTCTCTTTGAGTAGCACCTAGGTACAAAAACTTTTGACAAGTGAATCTAGCATCTTGTGATGCATCTACTTTACTAACTGTTACTATTTGTACAAATGTTTAATTTTTGAGGTTGTGATATTGCTTTGAATTTACAAATACTTTCATGAAAAGTTTTAATGTTAGCAACTTTGTGTACAATTTTGATGTCCTTTCTGGATTGGAGACAAATAATGTATGGGGGTTCTAAAAACATAAATTTGCATTCAGTGAAGGTAGTACTCAAATAATATTGATTGTTTCAAAATCTTCTGTTTCATTTAAATGTTTTAAAAAGTTAGGTATCTATTTGTGTTTTGTCTTTTTTACATTAGTTTTATCTTGACATGACCAAAGGCTTACTGGGAAGACTATTTCTGAGGGAATGAAGCTGGGTGAATATAATCACTCTGTTTCTATCAAATTGACTGTACTTTAGATTTAATGCAGAAGTGCATAATCATCATAAGCTAGTGCTCACTAGTCACATTGTACACAGAATCATGTCATGGGTGTACCCAGCCTTAAAGTTGGAGAAGAAAAAAAAAGAAATAGTTGTTCTGTTTGGAGAGCTTTAGTTTTATATCTGTACAACATGGGCATCCGTCCGTCACTACAATTTCAGGCCCTTTTTGCACCAAAGCATTTCGTTGCTTAACTTTGCAACAACGATGACTCGCAATAATATTGCTTGTCCCTCCTGTGCAGTTATGCCCATGAATCATATCATTTGTCAGTCTGAGTTATCTTAAAATATGTTGTTATGCTTTGAAGCTGTGTGATGCACTATGTAGTAGTAATTTATGTCTAGTTCCTTATTGGTTTGTGATCATTTTTTTTATGTGAGTTTTCCTGCAATCAGTCACTTCTATGCTATGCAGATATGGAATTTCTTATCTTGGTATTGTATCTTTATCAAGCTTGCAGAGATCACCCTAAAAATTTGATTTAACTTTTTTCTTTATCTCAGATCCTTTTGTTTGTTTAATTTTTTTTGTTAGATGGATTCAACTGTTTCCTGTCTGTGTAACTTGTAAATCAAGAGACAGACTAATCAAGAGGTACATTGATTAGTAAATAGTTTTATCTGTATGTTAACCTTATGTCATTTTTTGTTGTGGTTTTGCTGGTCAGCAGATTTGATTGACATACATTTTTCCTGTGCTTATGATGGATTAATTTTTATATTTGTGTGATTTGTGTATTTATTTTCAGTTAATGTTTTCTGTAGTCCTATTTATAAGATTTTAATGACATGAATTCTGCTCTTTCTTTATTAATGATAATCTTGAACTCAAGGTTTCTATCACAGCCATCTTATTGTACTTACCTTCATGTACTGAAGATGTGAAAAATATTTTCAGACCTTCCATAATACTCGATATGTTAAAAATACTTCAATATTTGATTAGGAATTGTGATGTTAACTCCTGTTGTTTGGAGGCTTTTCTGCTTAGCTTTTACTCCTAGATCTTGTTATGTATATTTTTTGTGCTCTGAGTGTTGCATGTGGGGTATGCCATCCACTGGTGCTTCAAAATTACCGTCTCCTGAAATCAATGCTATTTTTATATCGTCTTCTTTAACCATAACAAAGTCGGTAGACTCACTGTAATTGTTTTAGATGGCTTCTTGCCTTTGCAATGCCTCTTAACAATTTAACTTGCTTTCAGTAGATGATTCCTGCGAACTAAATAATTGATCGCCTCTTCCCCCAAATTTATGATAATAGTCACTTGATTTGCATGTTTGCTTATGTGTTCATTTTTCTCCAAATAATTTTGCTAGTCTCTGTTTTGCTTAAATTTACCACTAGTGAGGCAAATTTTATGTTTCCCTTGAAATTTGATGATTTAAGTCAGGACTGAGCCACTAACAATAGAAGTGAACAACCCGATTTGAGTTTGGTTTTGCTGAGGATATAGGTGTGAGGGAGAGGTAGTGTTTTGTTTTAATCAGTGAAATTTGAGGAATTGCGTTGAATAATTTTCCATTTTCCTGTTGCTGTTAAAATGTTGCTGCTTGTGTGTCAGTGGTCCTCTTAGGCTGCGTTGTTAGATTTCTTTTAGTTGTTGGTTGCATTTAATGACTGATGCAAAAACAGCACTTCGAATGTACAATGGGTGTGGAAAATGACTTGGTCATTTGATACCATGTTGTTTTCCTCTGTCTCGTTTACTTGTCTCCTACCAAAGGTGTTATTTGTTGAGCTCTTGTGTGCATCCAAGATCTTGAAGGAGATATGCCTAACAAAGTCGTAGTACGTCTACTGCTCATCTTGAATTTTGACTGATCTTTTCATGATGGACCTTCATAAGAGAGTCAAGTGTGTTATTTTATTAAAAAGTTACGGAGGGTAATATTGGCTGTGTGTATCTCAATTTTTAGTTTGCATTGTTATGTTTTGTGTTATGGAATTGATCAGCATTCATGTGTAAATGACAGTATTCACATCTTAAAGTATGTTAACATAGAATCTCCTTTTTTTTTTTTTGACTCTGTGAAATTGCTTTTATACTTATACTTGTAATGTCCTTTAATAAATCATTGGGACATGCCTTTAAAAAAAACATGGTACCATGATTGCTAAAGTCCCCAATTTTCATTGAAAAAGTAAAGAAATCAAGAAAGTTCTTTGGAAAATATTTTAGAGAGGGCAGTATGCAAGCTTACTTGGAGGTTCAGGGATTACCTATAACAAAAGTTTGTCAAACTGCTTGGGGATAGTGCATCACGTTTTAAGTCTCAAGTTCCGTTTTCTGGTTCAGATGTAATTAATACATGCTGACTTCTAGAAGGTCATTGCTCTTTCATTATGGCATTGACATTTTACACTATTGCGCTCTTTCTTCATTTGACATCTCGTCTGATCAAGTCCTTATAATCTTAAGATTTTTTTTTAAGAAGAGGATTTTTAGCTGTGAACAGAGCCACATTCTGGCACGACTACTTGTGGCCTGAACTATTTATAATTGTGTTGTAAGTTGTTAAATTGTTTGACACAATAAATTATTTTAAATTAGACATGCTTTTTTTTACAGCCCTTGTTACACATTAGTGTTAATTTCGGCAAGAATGCCGCAACATATTTCCTCCCTGCCTTGCTGGGAACGGCGCCTGCCTGTGACTGACAACTGACTGAACTTCTCGCGGCCGAGGCTCGAACTCGGATCTCCCGCTCAGGGTTCTGAGACCACGACAACTGCGCTACCGGAGCTTCATGTACTACTTGCAGACATACATGTCGGCTGTTTGGTGACGTTCATCTCTAAAGCAAAGGCTCTGGCACCATGAGAAGCCTGCTAAAGCGGCCGGCAAAAGGACGTTTTTTTTCTTCAGAAAATTTGCCTTTTTTCTTTCTTCTAATTTCCTGATTTTTCCAGTGCCACCAGATTCCCTGACATTTCCAGGTTTTCCAGGTCAGTAGACAGTCTGGAACATCGGCCTAAGGAACATCAGTGCCATCCCGTCTCATTCTACCCAAAATAAAAACTCACATGCAAGAAAAACTTTAAAAAAAAAGTTGTGTAATTACATAAGAATTTGTTTTATTTAACAGTTCAACAATTTGGTTAATAAAAAGATTATTTTTTTCATTCATTCATTACCCTTTTTATTTCTTTGCACAAACCTCTCTTTACATCACATGCATTGTGAGATAAGATGGTCTCTCCGCTCCACACACCTTCAAAATTTGAAATATCTCCTTCAATGTCCTGAAATGTACAGTTTTATCAGCTGCTTCTCCATCAGGAAGATATTTATAACAAGGCAATCTCCAGCAATGCAAGAAATATGAGGCCTCTCCGCCTCTCACATGATTTGATACTACATCTACAATTACATTCATGTGAACTGGAGTTTACTTTTCCACAAGCCGATCGGGGCCAGAAAAATTCTGAAAAGTTGTTCATGTACATAAAAGTATTGAATTTTAACAATAATATAGAATGATGACTGGAAAACATGGAAAAAGCAACACCACAAAAGATAAAGAAGGGAATATCTAAATTAAATATAAAACCAACAAAAGTTAAGTCACAGTTGTACTGTAGATCTAGGTGCAGAACTTGTTAGAGCTACTTAACCACTGCCAGCAGAGGAGGAAGATTTGAATTTGGCTATTGAACACTCATCAAAGAGGACCATGCCTCACAAATCTTGTTACAAGGGTCTTTTCAACATTGAAATTTAATGAAATTTACTTCATTAATCAGAAGTGGGACAATGGAGGACATACAAAAGATTGCACTGACTGACACTCTTTGACAAAATAGGGATGCACTCTATATTCACTGCGACCAGAGGGGTTTGTTTAGAAAAGGCAGCAACTTTTAGAGAAAACTAATCGCCACAAAAGAGGTCAACGGCTGAGGCTGTTAATTAAATTTATTGGAATTTTTAGTGAATAACTTCTTTGCAACTAAAGAGCATCACTCTCATGGTCAGCAAAGCCTGTAGAGAATAAGAATTGTCTGTGAACAGCAACGCAATCTGTCTCCTTTCTAACTTTCCCATTTTTGAAAGAAAAAATAAAGAGAACTGCTAGAAAATGTCCTTATTCCATGAAAATAATAAAGGTAAAAGTAGCTCGATTACTATAATGTGATAACTTTTGACACACAATATTTATAGCTAGGGAAAGGAATGAAACTCACATCATAAAATTAAAACAAAACTCTCAGACACAGCTGAACATTTTTGAAATCTAGAAAGAATATTCCTTCTTTTACATCTGGACTCTATACAAAAATAATATCCATACTGTAGGTACAACTTCAAAGAAATTTCTTGCCTCAGTTCTCTCTATAAATAATACAATTTATCCTTTGAAGTGCTAAATTGTTAACAAATTGGAAATGACTGAATTTTTACTCAGAGGCAGGATATAACTTATGAGCTTCTCGATCTCCATCATAATTCCTGTACAATAATATATGGCATCTTTCATTAATACAATTGTAGCAGCACTTCATAAAAATGTTACTACATGATAACAGTTACAACAGACCATAAAATCTATACAACACTTGTCAACATAAGCTCCCACCAGTGGAAGCCTGTACAGCTTAAACAATATTTCACAATCTGATTTACACTTTTATTTCTCATAAAATAGAACTCTTAAAGTGGAAAACAAACAACCAAGAAGGGAACAATGTATTCAATATTACCTCTTAACCCTTAGACTGCTTGATATGTTTGTTTTCTACTACTTGCACTTGAGCCCGGCATAGCACACTTCTAACTAATAATTCTAATGTTCAATGAATTTGTTTTGAGCTTTGAGTTGGTTTAACATTGGTTACTGCCATTGGCTAAAAGCAGTACACACAGTGATTGCTGCTTCAGAAGTTAAAATGCACAGAAAGAGAGGTCGCATATTTGATGCTCTAATTACTTTTAGTTTATCACTCACATTTTAAATTACAGTTCCTTTTTATGAGTCCAAACTGAGTGATACACAAGTTCGAAAGGTTTTTCTTAATCTTCACTAGCATCCTTTCAGTTTGTGAAAACATGATACCAACAGATAAAATTCATAGTTATGAGATCAGATATAATTAGAATAATGAGCTTAATGCAAAGCTAGTAATAATCACTCAAAGTCTAATCTAATTTCTTGTCAGGAAATGCAGTATGCAACCTTCATTAATTTGAAGGTTTTTGTACAGCAATATTAAGTACGCCTACAGAAATGCAACTGAATCACAACAAATCCTATTCTCATTGGCAGAGTTGAGGCCATTGAACATGTTTACTTCATTGTATAATTATCAGTATGCCACAAATGAAAAATGTACACAAGAACTCTCTAACTATGAATGGAAAAAAGAACAGCAACCTTGATAAAATTAAATCATTCCTGATCGATAAATAATTGGTGCTCACAGGGCACATGATGAAAATCATATCAATCACATAGTGATCTTTTAATTTTTGTATGCGATACAATATCAACAAAGTAACGTCAGGAATACCAAATTATCATTATTTTCGCACTCAAAATATCACATGCGTTTTTTAATTAATAGTGTCTTAATAAACGAAATAATTCCTGTTAATTCCATGAGTACTCCCTCTTCTCTTCAGAGAACAGCCAGAAAACAGAACAATATCACACTGTTCCTTCGCAAACCTTAAAGTGGTGCTTCTGAACATCACTATGTTCATGGAAGACTAATACCTATATATTACAAACTACAATCAGTAAAAGTTTGTCGATTTCAGCTAAATGTATCTGAAATAGATTGCCAAAGCCTGAAACGCCATAGCCACTCAAGAATGATCTAAGATACAGATTTCAAGTCATGAACTGAAACAAAGGACACACATTGGTTTCAGATTATGTAGTTTGGAGATGAGCTTACCAAACAAGAATGAATCAAGCGAACTAAAGGAAGATCTCTCTTTAGTTCCCTGACTAGAAATCAAGGAATCTGGACTGTTCTTCAGAGACCACAATTTAAATTCTAAATTTGCCAACAGGTAAACAAAATTTGGTTTAAATCAACTAAAACTAACCCATCTAGATGAATGAAAGGCTTGCAAAGCCAAAAATTATGATCATGATTTTCATGTCGCTTACAGAATACATATGTCGGCTGCGAATTAACAACACCTGAGTGTAAATTTCTAGCACGCAATTTGGAAAATGAAAATATGAATTAGGTATCCCTGACACAAAAATTGTTACCATAATGCAGGATAAAATTTCTTGCAATTGAACTATAAAATATTAAAATCTGAATTTATAAATATTTAATACTCCAAGACAATTTTCAGGTCTCAATTGTACTATACATTTGGATTAGACATTAGGAGGTTTGCAAGAACCATTGTTTTACACTTAAACACATCAATGAAATATTATGCTCAAAAAAATATATTACACATTGTTTGCAGGATACAATAAGAGAATGTCAACATTAGGATAAAATTGAAATATTAGCAGCTGCTTGATGCACCCGAACAGGAGAGCTGGTAGCAGAAACAACTCAACCAAATAAGCAGTGACATCTGTATATTATAAATGCATTGAATGCACCTCTGTGCTATAGATTCAACTATGGTTTGTGCGTGAAAAAATATAAAATATATACAAAACTTAATGCATATATTCATTACATAAATATCATCATCTCTAAAAGTTTTAAATTAAAACTCTTACACGTATGACTAACTCCATCATACAAGAAACAATAAAATTCTGAACAATCTCATTCACAACTGGGTGTTGCTTAAAGTATGCCTGTCTGATTTAGAATTTACTACATACACTGTAACTAAAAAAGTAGGATTTAACCCACAGACAAATAACTACACACAAAACAAATGAATAAAAGAAAATAAGGAGACATCGGAGCGCACACTCACACACACTCTGGAAGAAGTACTGGAATGCATACAAACATTCCTCCTAAGTTGCTACTCAGCAGTAGGCACTTTCACTTTCCATAAGTAGCCTGTACAACTAAAAAAAAAAAAGACATTTTGAAAATTAGATTTCTTGAAATAAGATCAGTAACACAACACAGGATGGGCAAATGCTTACCAAATTGTGTTGGCCATGTCACTGAAGACATTGACTTCAGAGCGCTCCTACCGAAAGAGCGTTTCTGCATGTCGCACAGAATTCCTTTGACTAAATGATGCAGCAGCTGCAACAGCAGCAGCAACAGCACTTGCATTGCCACTGCTGGCACGTGCAATAAGCGCTTGAAGTTTATTGAGTTGGCTGATCAAGGAGTCATTGCTATCCTCCAAATTCTCTATCTTTTTGCGGTATTCTGAATTCTCACTTTGAAGAATTTCCACTTTCCTTTCCAGAGCATCCATGTACTCCTTCTTCTTCCGACGACTTTCTTGAGCTGAGATCTGATAGGAAAATGTTTTATATTAAGTGAATGTAATCTTTTGTAGATCTAAAAAATACTCAGGAATTGAAAAAAAAGACTACCTTGTTCTTAATCTTGCGGCGAATCTTCTTTAGGGATTTTTCTTCAGCTTTGGTGAGAGGTAGCCGGGTGGGAATTGGGTACCCTTCTGCTAACAGGGTGCGTTTTTCTTCTTCAGTCAGCAACAGCATTCCTGTTGATCCTTTCTGTAACACACGAATCCGAGACTACACAATTAAAATTTCACAAATCTCTTCATGAAAATCATTGAGTGTAAAAAATGGCATTCTTAAAATTGTGTCCAAAAACTCTCGTTGCACTTACAGGTTGGCTGCTGATGAGAGATGTCTGAATAGGTTGTCTTGTTGACGTGCTTGGAGGGGGTGACAAAAGCAGCCGATTGCTAATTTGTGATGATTGGCGACTGGACGGGGAAGATGGTTGGTGATCGTTCCCTTCACTGTCACTTGTGGTAGAGGAGGGTGGCGTGGGTGGCAAGGAAAACCCTCCTAATAACAAATACCAAAGGCTTAGAAGGAATATTTATAACATCCACTAAAACTACGTAAACGTTTTCATTTATTCTAGATAGAATGTTTCAAAATCTCTGGATATCTCAGAGATTCTCAGCAAGATTCTAAAAAAAATTCCCACAAAATTTGAAACATTTTTCTCCAATTTCTTAGAATTTTTGCATGGGAGAATATCAACAGATTGTCTGTAATACTTGCCTGATTCAACCTTAATGTTGAGCTTTGGTAAGACGGACATCCGACTCTGTTGCTGAAGAACATTACTTCTTGACACAAGAACTGTGGGTTGCTTCAGTAAGCTCTGTGGATGGCTGCTGCTTGTTGTGTGCGCAATGGTCTGGAAATAAAATGCAAGGCCCTCGATATACAGCTCAGTCGCGAAAATGAAATAAGAATGAATGATTCTTTGACCATGACCATGACAGGGATATTAGAAGATGTTACCTTGTGTTCCTGGTAGGAGGGGGCCGGTGAGGCTGGTGACATGGGACATGAAGACTCTGGGGAGGATGGCTCGCTGAGGGGCTCGTCCTTGACGACGATTGACTGATCTGATTCCGAGTCGCGACTGATTCTGGTAGCGTTCTTCATGGGGATGCAAGGATAGCACTCGTCCTCCATGTCTGGAATTATAGACGAAGAAAAAAAAATTAGATTCAGAGATAAGTTAGACAATACAGAGTGGCTGGCCAGCGCTGCGAAATCTTGAAGCTAGACTAGCCCTCTGACAGCAGCCGAGCGGGGCGGCGCGGCGGCGTCCCTGCCGGGCTAGTAATTACAACAACAAAGTTCCATGGCGCTGGCCAGCCACCCGGTATGTAATCTGTTAGGTGTACAGTCGCCGCAACCAACAGGAGAAAACAGAAGGAAAACTTAAGAACGATGTCACGATAGACGTTTTGTGCTAGTAATCCCTAGTAACTTTTTAGCCTGCATGTCATATCTAATCTTTTTTAATATTTTATTTTTTTCTTTTTTTTTTCTTTTTTTTGAAGCCTTATGACTTAGCAAAAATTTTGGGAGTTTTTAGAACATTTAGTTTTTTCTTTGATAACATTATGTTTTTTAAGTGGTGTTTACAATCTATATTTATTTTCTATGGGTACGCCAAAGGAGCCTCAAACGGAAGTAAGAAACCGGCGAGAATCACAAAACTTCCGGCCCCTCGCCTGGGAGGGGTTAGAGCGAGTTAGAGGAGGCACTGCCCTCCCCACCCCCTGCACAGGCGAAGGGCCGGGAGTTTTGCGATTCTCGCCGATTTCTTACATTCGGTTCAGGCTCCTTTGGAGTACCCTATTGCCGTCCGATTAGAGCTAAGAATCACTTTTTCACCGGTAGTAATCTTGACTAGATAGCGAAGTATAGGAAGTAAAAGGAAATGGCCGGGGAGAGAAACGAGTAACGAGTTAAAAGGCGGATTAAGTGTTCATGGTCTCGTGGCAGTGTCGTAATGACGAGCAACGGAAGGGTCAGGTGGTCAGATCAAACTGGACCCGATTTCGCTCTGTCTCACTCGCTCTCCAGGGTGGTCGCATCGCTCTGCCTCACTCTACCACGACACGGCGGCAACAGGTGGCGAGGCAGGGCAAGAGGTCCATTAGTTTGACCCGGGCCGGCGGGAGTGAAGTGCTCTGTGTCTGTGACGTCACGTTTACGAGAGGGCAAGGACCCGCGCTATTCGGCTCGGGCAGGATAGCCTCCGGGTCTCCACCCGCCCAACCCGGACTAAACGCGACGGTAGCACATTACTTCGTTAGTTGCGCCACATGCGTGCTAGGCGCGGTGGAGGGGGGGGGGGGGGGGGGGGGGGGGGGGGGGGGGGGGGGCTGCAGGGCGTGGCAAGGCGAACAGCGGTGGGTCATCCACCCCACGCAATGAGTCGGGCCGGGCGGAGCGTTGCTGGAGAATTGGAGCAGCGCCCCGCCACGCCACGCCACGCCACGCCACGCCCTGATTTACCTCCGCTGCGCGGAGCCTGCCCTTCAGGGCGCCCTGAATGACCAATATGATGATCAGCAATCAGATCAACGCGTTTCGAGACGGACTTCAAGAAATATCTAAAACTATCTCAAATAAGTCTTCATGCGCCCCCTTCCCGCCCCCTCCCTTTTAACTCCGCTCCTGTTCAGTCTGCAATTTGAAGTTTCGCCGAGTTTCGCACAAAACGCTGTA
>CABIKL010001512.1:0-15171 GCA_902196195.1 Aptinothrips rufus
ATCCCCCCCCCCCCCCCTTCCCCTTTCCCACCCGAGTGACTGAAAATTCATGCCGACACGCCTCCAGTCTAAAGTTCATTTCTGCTGGAAATTAATCTGGAGAGCTCTACACACCTCTTTAGATATTTCTCCGGCGCGCTGAAGGAAATGTCCAATACGTCCAATACGTCCAATACACAACAACCACTCCTTCTCTCTCTTCTTGAGCTGCGTCCATTGACTAGTCGTTACTCGCACTCGAGTTATTCACAGCCAATGTTGTTGTGCGATTATCAAGCAGCCGACTCCGACACGACCGGTGAAGAATTGATGAAGCTCACCTCTGCGGTTTTCCCTGTAGCCAGCCGAAAATTGCTTTAATTCGAATGGTTGAACATTTGAGTGATAAAAAGCAAGATGTTTGTGTATAGAGTAAATTCTTTCAATGACGTGAGTTTGGGAGAGCCTGAGCAGGATGCCAATTCTGCTCTGACGGAATTGGATAAAGGTTAGGAATCTAATTGTATTTGTTTACTTTCTGTGTTGACTTTGTTCTAAGCCGAATTTGGTCTGTTTCCAACGTAATCACACTTTGTGAACTATGTTGCCAAATTTTTCTAGAAAAACTTATGAAGTTTTGTCTCCTCTACCATAAAAATGTAACAAAACGTTGGATCAAGTGACATGATATTGTGATTATTAATTTAAACTGTTTATCGAATTGATTCTGAGTAAATTGTATGCATCGATTCAAACCCTTCTTTCTAAATTATGACCATATGTTGTTTGCAGGTCTGCGTTCATCTAAGATTGGAGAGCAGTGTGAAGCAATTGTGAGGTTTCCGCGGTTGTTTGAGAAATATCCCTTTCCTATCCTTATAAATTCCTCACTTCTCAAGCTGGCTGATGTATTTAGACTGGGGTAGGTTATCTACTGTTCGTTTGAAAGCAATGGGCTTCTGTATAGTGTGTGTATATGTTGTTCTTTCTTTTGGTTTGTTTCCTATAGAAATAACTTTCTGCGCCTATGGGTTTTACGTGTTTGCCAGCAAAGTGAGAAGCATTTGGATAAGATTCTAAATGTTGATGAATTTGTGCGTCGAATATTCAGCGTTATTCACTCGAATGATCCGGTAATGATTTATTTTCAGTACATTTTGGGAGTCATGGTAAACTTATTGCTTTAAAAACATTTTTATGTGTGACTCTTTTTTATTTTTGACTTTGATTCTTTATTTTATTTGCTCCTTTTTCGTTGTAGGTGGCTCGAGCATTGACCCTAAGGACACTGGGAAGTGTGGCTGGTATAATTCCTGAGAGACAGCAAGTTCATCACAGTATTCGTCGAAGTCTTGACAGTCATGATACTGTGGAAGTTGAAGCTGCCATCTACGCTGCCAGTCAGTTCGCCTCTCAGTCCAAGTAAGACCGCTGTCCTGTTTATCAACTTTCATTCTCCCTAAATTTTCTAAAGAAATTAATTTGCTGTTTCAAGTTTTAAAATTATTGTCTTATCGCTTTTTTTTTCTTTTTCAGAACATTTGCTCTTAGCATGTGCAATAAAATGTCAGACATGATCCAAGGTTTGACAACTCCTGCCCACATGAAGTTACAACTAATTCCTATCCTGCAACATATGCATCATGACACCTCCACTGCTGCAATGGTAGGGGCTGATGTGAAGTCCTCCACCTGCCGAATTCTATGAAAAATTCCTTTTTACGTTCATTCATTATTTCTGTTTTTTGTTTTTTCATAGGTCCAAGAACTTTGCACTGACTTGCTTCCCAAATATCCAGCTCAAGATTTTGTGCCTGTCATTCTCCACACATTAACTCAGTTAGCACTGGCTACTCTAGTTAATGTCCCAAAGCAGGTATGATAATTTTAGGTAAATCTTTGAAATCTTGGTGACAGACCTGGGAATAACATTTTGTTTATGAAATAGGTGAGCCTCCTACTTCAACATCTGAAGGATGATCAACGGCCGGTTGTTCAGCAGGAAGCGCTGCATGGATTACAACTCCTTGCAGCAGAGTGTGCTCATCTGTGGCCAGCTGGGGCTGTGGATGAAGTGGTACAAATTGCAGAGAACTCATCCTCTCAAGCTGTTTTGAGTCGTTGTTTAGGTGTCCTTCAAGTTTTAGCTAAATCCTCTGCGGCTTGCCACTCCCACCTCTGTCATGGTGAGACACAATATGACATTTCCACCTGTTTTGTTTTTTTCACACTATAGCAAGACGTTTAACGTTACAATGTTACTTTCTTTTTCACAGACTCACCCTTGATGGAGTTATGCAACAGGACGTGCTACTCAAGTGATCCAATAATAGCTGCCAGAGCAGTTCAAGTTATCACGAGAATAGTTTGTTATAGGTGAATTTCCTTAATAGTAATCTCGAATATGGAGAAACTGTTCTGATTTTCTTTCAAAGACAAACTTCAATGCTATTCTAATATGTTTTTGATTATTTTCTTTTGAAAACTTCTAGTTACAAAGAGGAACACAGCACTTCAGGAGCACAAGATGCTATTTCTCAAGCAGCAGATTCAGTAGAATCCTTATTTCTTCTCATAACAGTTGGCAATAGTCAGAAGTATTTAAGAGAAATGAAAATATGCCTTCAGTGTGCTGTCAGTCTTTGTAGTGTCAACCGTCAGTTATGCAATAACTTTGTACAACTTATAGGAACTCGCCTTATGTCAGGTAGCATTTTAAGTAATAATTTGATTTGAAACAGAGGCTCTTCTCTTTTTACATTCTGCGTTTCTATTCATAGGATCCTGTAACTCTGAGCTCTGTGAAGCTCTTGGAGCTATTGGCAACCTTCGGCCCTCAGCTCTCCTCTCTCTGCTGCCTGACATATTGTTAAAATTGAAAGAACTTTCCAATGCTCCTGGGTCACAGGATCAAAATCACCTGAAGGTTCGTCTTGAAATGCAATTTAAATGGAAGTGGAATAATTTTGCTGAACCTGTATCTTTGTACACGCTTTACAGGTTTGTTTCTTGTTTCACAGGTCATGCTGTGCACATTGGTATTTCAGTCTGCTGTGGGATTTAGGTGGAACCCTGATGCAAGCAGTGTAATTGAAACTGTTGTAAAGAAAAATGGACAATGGGCTAATTTTAGAATAATGAGGGCGGCAGCTCGATATGGCCATCATTCAATATCCTCAACACTAGCAGCAGGTCTGAAGGACCATGTCTCCTCTGAACATTTTCATTTTTGGCTTGTTTGCTTAGAGGAATTAAGTTTCGGAGAGGCTCAATTGCAGGATAGCAAAACTAACCCATGCTTGGAATCTAGAATCAGCATAGCGAGCTCTCATTACTGTAAAGCTGCTTCTGCCTTGAAGGTAATTTGACCATACTGATTTTCCAATGGGTAATTTTTCAGCGCATCATTTTATTAAATGCTTCAATGACATTTTTTTCTGTTCCTTTTGATATTGTAGGCTGCCAGCACTCCAGCTCATTGCCTCCAGTTTCAGTCAGAATATGTTCGCTTGAGAGGAGAATTTCTTCAGCTTTTAGCTCAGGTTGTCCACTGTTGTCGCAGTTACTGCACAGCTCCTCCCCCAGCTGTGGCTGGATCAATGGCTACTGCCACTCGTGATGATCTACTGAGATTTGGTCACATTACCCCTGAAGTATGTGACTCCTCCATTGCATAAAAGGATCTATTATTCTTGCAGTCAGTTGTGTATTGATTTTCAAGCTTTAATTTTTTTTCCCTCTCTTTTCTGTTTATAGCTTCGAAAATGTGCAAAGGATTTGAAAGCGTGTGGTGAAATGTACTGGAAATTATACCAATCAGCCTTTGATGCAGATAAATGTTCCTTGGCCAACATTCAAATGTATCCTTCTCTTGTTGATTCTTGGTATTTTGTTAATATAGTAGCATAAATTTGAGTAAATCCTATTTTGGCTTCTTCCATAATCAACTGTTTGACCTGGTGTGTTGGTTTATAAATTGTTTTGTATCATATTTTTGCTGTCTTTTTTCTCTGCTGTGTACATTGCAAATTAATGTCTCTTTAATTATGCCATGTTTTTTAGTGAACTTAATGAGCTGATTCTAACTGAAACAATCCTTTTTACCAGTATTTCCTAAACATATATATCAGATTGCAGCAAATGTGTGTCCTTATGGCTCACAGCATAGAACGTGTTGTTGTATCAAACTATCAAGAAGAAACAGCATTCGACTGCAGGTACAACGACGCTGATTTCGTTATTGTGCTCAATCCTTCTGTATTTTCTATGTTGTTTTGTAATCATGATCATCATCAATTTTTCACAGTCTTCAAGAATGCAGTTTAGAGACGCAGTACATGGTTAAATGTTGTCAAGAGGCTGCAGGACTCTCACGAGCCGTAGCAGCTGCCTCTGAAGTGAAGCCTGTCACTCATTTGGTAAGAACTTAAGTTTATATAATCAAACATATGCTACTCGTCCAGTTTTCTTAATATATGACCTATGCAGTATTGTGATCATCTGCCCTAGTCCTAATGATAAGCGCTATTGTTTGTTTTCAATGCTGTTGCTTCCTTTGCAGCATGTTGATGTCATTCTGAGACAAGCAGAAATATTATCAAATACTGCATTGTGCATACCACGGTTCTTCTTCCAAGTTCTTCAATCAACTAGCGTGAAAGTAAGAAGCAGCAGTCTTCTTGGTTTTAGTCTTTTGGTAACTGTTTTACTTAATTTTCTTTTCTTTGTTTTAAGTTGGCAGTTAGTCCTCAACCACGGGTTCTAGGTGAAAGTATAAGTGTTCCAGGAGGTTCACAACTTGCTGTAAAAGTGGAGGGTGTCATTCAACATGGAAAAAGACCAGGACTTTTCCGAAGTGTAAACAGGGTTCTAGTTTCAGTTAATTCCCAACTGCAGACAAGGCCAAATGTTCAGCTAGATGTGAAGGTATTTTAAATAACAGTATTTCAGCTTAGCTATTTTTGAGCACATGTTTCTGATCAAAGATAAATCTAATTCTATCCGTTTAACTTTTTTTTTTTTCAGCTGGGTGAGACAGGATCTCTTCTCTCCCAAACAGTTACTCCCCATCGTGACTTCTTCACCGCGGAGTTCTTAATGGCATTTTCTGTAGGAGGGCAGTACGTGTTAACTATTGAGGCGAGTGTCGTGGATGAGAAAGGTAACGCATGGAAAACTGGCCCACGACAAACATTAACTGTGCGGAGCCACGAAGAGACACCTAAGGCCTCTAATATTCAACCAGGTGCGGGTCAGGTTGGAAATAGACTTCGCTATTGAATTTCTGTGCACATTCCAGCTCCTTTTTTCTATCTTCTGTTAATTAATTTTAGTAAATCCATGTGGAGTTCATTAATCATGAGCCTTTGTGAGATATTTGTCTGATATTATTTATTTGATATAAAAACAAATTTATAAAAAATCTTTGTTGATCCTTTCAAAAAAAAAACTACTTAGTTTCTCTTGTCAATCAATATTTAAAATGAATACAGTCAGTCCACATTTATACATGCAATATTCTTATGCATTCCTCTTAAAAATCTAAGTTTCAATTAATGAACAGGTGCCATAAAAAATGTTTACAAAAGAATAGGAAACAGAATTGTCAGGTACACATCAGCAGCCAACAACAGAGTTGGAAAATCAACAAGCTCTGGCATAAAATGGCCTATAAATGGAACAAATTTGATCACAGACTTCGTTTTAGAGGGATCACAGTAAGTTAGTGATCTTTTCCTCACACAACTCTCCTGAAATCACCTCGTACACCACCAGTTTTTTCAATTAATTTTATGTCTTGCAATACAATATCATGTGTTACAGCTTTGCACATGTCATAAACAGTCAATGCCGCAATGGTGACAGCTGTAAGTGCTTCCATTTCTACCCCAGTCTTCCCTTCTGATTCTACAGTTGCAGTGATGATAATAATGTTGCTCTCCTCTTCCAGCTCAGCATCCAACTTTATTGATGTTATGAGTATATTATGACAAAGTGGAATCAGGTCAGAAGTTCGTTTTGCACCCTGAATCCCAGCAATTCTTGCAACAGTTAAGACATCACCTTTTTTCATGCCATTTGTTTTCACTAAAGCTGCAACATCAGCACCAACGATCACTTTTCCTCTTGCTGTAGCAGTCCTTTTACTGATGCTCTTGTGTCCAACATTTACCATATTTGCTTTTCCTGTTGAATCAACATGAGTTAGATTGGTCGATCTTGTTGAAGTGTTCCTCCTTCCTCCATTCTTACCAAAGCATGAGTATGAGCTCTTGGTTCCAAAATTTCTGACTTGGAGTTGAGAGAAACTGCCATTGAGAAGGGTATGTGAAAAATTTAGGAGGGTATGTTTACTGCTGTTGTAACTGTTGGGTTCTGGAAAAGAATAAGGACAGAAAACATGACAAATAGATGCCATAGAAATTCATACTGTTAGATTCATATATTGGCCAATTTTTTCACTTTAATTTTGTTGGTTTGTATTTATTTTGAAAATGATTCGGGTCATGAGAGAGTGTAAAATACAAACTTCTATGGTTTTGAAAACATTTTGCATATTCTGCCTTCATATATATTAATTTTGACCAAGGCATGTCAAACAGAACACCTAAAGCAAGAAAGTATAATACTTTTGTCAGGTAATATAACGTCAGACATACAAACAAAATCTTTTTAAAATCAACTTGATACTGTCTTAATTATGGTGTTCTACTGAAGGAATTTTGGCTGATCTCCAGAATACATACATTTGTGACCATGATTTTCATCCTCCAATGAGAATCATGGGCCGATTTTGCATCTGAGGAAGATTCAGCATTCCTGAGAAAAAAAATTTGAACTTTCATGGCAGTTTTTTTTTGTTCTGGTTTTCCACTATGGGCCACTGTTAGATAAAAGATATACGAAGTATTAAGGAAACTGGTGATCCTTACCGGCATGCTGTCTCTTTTTTCTCTGTAGAGCCAATCCAACCATTGTCATTATATCATCCTCACTGCATTTACTTCTCACAGCATCTCTAAAACAATTTCAAGTTAAAGAAATAATATCTTAAAGTAATCACCTCCCCCCCCCCACAAAAAAAAATGATCTGTGCATTTGGCACATATTGTTCGACTTACCTTAAAGATATTTCAGCATTGCCAAAGAGACAAACCTTAATGTTGCCATCTGCTGTCAGACGAATTCTATTACAAGTGTTACAGAAATTGTTGCTCATTGATGTTATGAAACCAAGTTTTCCCAAAGCTCCAGGGATTTTGTAAGCCTGAGTGAATGTGGAGGCAGAATCAGCATAGCTTTCTATGAATTTTTAATATTACAACAGAATTTCATGGTCGAAAATATTTATGGCATGGCAGTCAGTACCTTTGAAGTGTCGTTTGGTTCGTTGGGAAGTGCCTCCATTTCTGGAAAGTCTCTTTTCAAAATTGATAACATTTCGGCGAAGGGAACCATCTGTTTGTCATTCCAGCCATTTCCACTAAACGGCATATATTCTATAAACCGAACATCCACATTTCGATCCAAGGTAAAGCGTGCAAAGTCACATATTTCATCATCATTGAAGCCTCGCATGACAACACAGTTCACCTGTAATTTTTTAATTTAGTTCTTTTCAAATCTGTTTGCAAGAATTGCAAAGATGAAGGTCTCATATACACTTTATATTTTTAGTACCTTTACTGGTTGAAATCCAAGTTGTACGGCAAGGTCAATGCCAGCTATAACTCTCTCCCATCCTTTGCGGCGAGTAATTTGCTGATACCTATCTGATTGAAGAGTATCAAGGCTTATGTTCAGTAAGTTCAGACCAGCTTTCTGAAGAGGCACCAGCTGACGGGTCAAAGTAAGTCCATTGGTTGTCATTGCTATTGTCTGTAAACCATTCAGCTGACTTAGCTGTCCTGTAGAAATGTTGACATCAAACCAAAATTAAGATACAAGTACGAATTTTTAAAAACAGTTGCTTTTTTTTCCTTTTTTTTCTTCCTTCAGAATTTTTACTGTTGAATGAAATCTTACCAACAACATCAACAATATCCTTCCTAACTGTTGGCTCTCCTCCTGTCAGGCGAATTTTGTTGACTCCTTGTTTTACAAAAATCTTTGCCAGATATATGATCTCATCTGTTGTCAGTAAGTTCTCTCTAGGAGATAAAGGAACTCCATCACTTGGCATGCAGTACTGACCTGGGTTAATGAGTAAAAGATAGAAATTTAAAATCATTCAAATGAGTTAATTTCTTTTCATTACTGAATTATGGAAATTATTGAGACTCACATCGTAAGTTGCATCTCTCGGTCAGTGATATTCTCAAATAGTTGTGGTATCGTCCAAAAGAGTCTGTTAAGGGATCAGCCACCTTATTCTGTTGACATTCAAACATTTACATAATTACAGAGGTTTCTTAAAAGTGTTGAGATTTTGATTATTCACATGTAATTTTCATTGCAAAATCTCCTCTCACCTCTACTGAACTCGAGTCAAAATGGGAAGAGTACAGACATTTTTGGGTAAGATAATTTAATTTTAAATGTCTCTTGAACTGCGTTAGCCTTTGGAAAATGAATCTATTCATTCTGATAAAGGAAATTTTTGTTCAATTTTCTTAAACTACAATTGCCTCTCAGACACTAAACTTGCACATAAAAAATTAAAAGTTCTTGTCGTTATGATTCAAAAAAAAAAAAGATAAATCAGAAATAACAAGTAGCAGCCTTGAAGGACAAAATTGTAGCAAAGCAACAACTTGATTTAAGCCGGGGTCCTGGAAATTAATTGTTTTTCTTTCAGTGGATTTCTCTGATTATATTTGACAGCCCTTCCTTTAGTTTACAGGAATCTTTCGACACCTAAGTCAGTTGCGAGGATGATGTGTTCTGTCGCACGTGGGGATGACTTCTGTGAAACATCATATTGACGAGCCAGCACAAGGCGAATTTACCCAACACCCGACATCAAACCGCCCAACCAACTGCCCAACAACAGCTGACGAAGGACAAATGGGTAAGAAAGAGATGGGGCGGGCAACGAAGGAGAGAAAGAGAGAGAGGAAGGGAAAAGAGGACGGGTAGAGGGGTTAGGATTGGTTACGACTCACAATGAGAAATTCGTAGGCGTAGCGAGGGGTAGGGGGGCTGTGCGAAAAGCTTTCTGCTTTCAGCTCAGAAATTTCAGAAAGTCCTAAAGATTGCTTTTTTTATTGAGTCGATATGATTTACCGACATTTATTCTTTAGCATTGGTCCTCAACTTCGGCTTGCCAACTGTAGATCCTTTACCAAGTAAGTATAGTATTGTAGGACAAGAAAAATTGCATGACCGGCAACGTTTGACTCAATATAAGGTTAGGTGCAGTTTAAATAACTTCTACTTCCCTCTTCAATTTTAAATTTATATTCTTAATTCTTTTGGTATGGACGTAATTAACAGGATACCCCCAAAGCCACAGCATTTATGTATTTTAAACTTCATGTCTTAATTGCATGAATATCTTTGAAAGTGGATGAACCAGCTTTGGGCTCATTGATCTTAATTTTCAACTATATATCTGCTCATTCTTTTCCTCCTACCATTCTGATATATTTGAGAGAACTAATTAAATTTTATTTTATTCATTAATAATTGGCCTAAAGAAATCGGTATTTCGTGAGGACAACTGACGAGTTCTGCGTTTAATCCTTGCTCTTTTATTTCCCCTCATGCTTATCATCTAACTTTTGAACTCACTTTTGTACTGTATTAAGGTGTGCTCTAATAGTGCTTTGAAACGTTTGAAATCATCCATGCTTTTGGAATATTCCTCTTTTTCAGATGGTTTAAAAGCAAGGCTCAATATGCAAGCATTTCTGAAGGATTGAAGAGTATCTATGACAATAAGCTTCTTCCTTTGGAAGAGAAGTATCTGTTCCATGATTTTCATGGACCAAAGCTAAATGCTCCGGATTTTGAGGCCAAACCTATTGTATTGCTTATGGGTCAATACTCTACTGGGAAAACTACATTCATTCGCTTCTTGCTGGAAAGAGATTTTCCAGGAATGGCTATTGGTCCAGAACCCACTACTGACAAGTTTATAGTTTTGATGAAGGGCGACCGTGAAGGAGTCATACCAGGCAATGCTCTAGTTGTGGATTCGTCTAGGCAGTTCAACCAGCTCTCGAAGTTTGGGAATCCTTTCTTGAAGCGGTTCCAGTGCTCTCTTGTTCCATCACCAGTTTTGTCAGGCATGACCTTAATCGACACTCCTGGCATTCTCTCTGGGGAAAAACAGAGAGTTGATCGAGGCTACGATTTTAGTGGTGTACTTGAGTGGTTTGCTGGCCGTGTCGATAGAATAATTCTTCTATTTGATGCTCATAAGTTAGATATTTCTGATGAATTCAAACGTTCACTGAAAGCACTTCATGGCCATGAAGACAAGATTCGCATTCTATTAAACAAAGCTGATAAAATCAATCATCAGCAGCTGATGAGAGTATATGGAGCGTTGATGTGGTCCCTTGGAAAAGTTTTTACAACCCCTGAGGTCTCTCGGGTGTACGTTGGCTCGTTTTGGGACAGTCCTCTTGAAAATGATGTGAATAGAAAGTAAGTACAATGTCCTTATTTTTTTATTTTTTTGTTTTAACTTTTGATATTGATTAGGAATCTTGTATTTCCTCACAGGCTGTTTGATGATGAAAAGGAAGATCTCTTTAGGGATTTACGCTCTCTGCCAGAATATGCCGAATTACGGAAGCTCAATGATCTAAGTAAACGAGCCCGTCTTGCTAAGGTAAAGACATTTTTGTTCTGTTCTTTTTTTTTTCCTTTCTATTCAAAGTCTTTCTACCATACAAAATAAGGCACACTAGCATTTATGTTTGTTTCAGGTTCATGCTTATATTATTGGTGCTTTAGCTAAAGAGATGCCTAGACTATTTGGCAAGGATGCAAAAAAGAGTGAACTCATTAATAATTTGCCCAAAATATATGAACAGTTACAGTGGACACACAAAATCGCACCAGGTGATTTTCCGGATGCCAAGTTCATGCAGGTATTTATCGTCAAATTCCTAATCATTTTAGAAGGATCTGGTGTTTCAATATCTGCCGTTTTATGCAGCTATGATTTTTTATTTTTAGGATCAGTTGGAAATGCATGATTTCAGTAAATTTGAGTTGCTAGATGAAGACCTCATCAGAACTGTTGATGATATGCTGGCAACAGATATTACCCGCATCATGTGTCTCATGCCTGTACAAGAAGAAAAATATGCCACCTCTGATACTGTTGCTGGTAATCAAAGTTTTTTTTTTCTATTTCTTTCCTGCATAAGAAATTGTATGTCCAGCGCTATCTGTAACATTTCAATTTTCATTTTGTTATCAGGTGGAGCATTTGCAAATATAGATGACCAAGAAAGTCCATTTGGATTTGGACGTAATGAGGGAGTTCTTGCTGGCCATGGTGATTTAGAGTGGATTGTTGCAAAAAATAAACCGAAATATGATGAATTGTTCAATAGCTTGGAGCAGGCTAAAGGCAAATTAACAAGATCAGGTAAGAAAAAAATATATCACTTGACAGTACATTGACACGCACCCTCATGTTTCAAAGATCCTTTTTTTATTTTTTTCAAATGCTCCATTATGTAAGATGTATTACAAATTTGAGTTCTCAGAGAAGACAAAAAGAATCCATCTTATATGTTTGTTAAGGTTTTCTTCTTAATTAGCAACAACAAACTGTTTTACTTCTTTGATATTTAACTCAACCTTTAAATAGCTCTATTTATTAAACTCTTCTGTTTTGAATTTCAGCTGCAAAAGAGGAATTTCTGAAATCCAAACTTCCTAACTCTGTGCTAAGTCGCATTTGGCATCTAGCAGATGTGGATAGAGATGGTCTCCTCGATGCTGATGAATTTGCTTTGGCAATGCATCTCATAAAGGTGAAATTGGATGGACATGATATTCCTCCTGAACTTCCCGAACATCTAATACCTCCATCAAAAAGACAGTCATCACGTAAAGCATCATTTGCATCATGATAGTTTTTCAAATCCTAGACTTTACCTTCCCTTTCTGAAATCGTCATAAAAATTGCTAATATAAATTCCTAAATTTTTGTACTGGACATTAGTTTTGTTTGTGGTGTTGTAATAAAGAAATCAGAAATCATGCAACGATCTCTACATTGTTTGATCAGGGAATGTTCAATATTTTGAGTGAAGTTTGCATTTTTTTTATATTGAGACGTCCAAACTGTATTTTATTGTTCTCTTATTGAGGCAATTTGTGAAACAGTTTACAAGTTAATACTGTGATGTTTACCACATAAGATTATGCGTTGTTTTTTTTTTATTATTGTTTTTTTTTAGTTTCCAAGTTGACTTGAAAGTGTATCATCCTGTGTTATTAGTACATCTTTCTAAATTGTTAAGGTTTTAGTCAATTTTGTTTTTTATACACGTTAATTCACTTAATCTGTAATTTTTGTCCTTTTAGTGGCTAGGAACAGTATTTTTTTTTGTATAAGTGTAGAAATCTCAATTTTATGGTATGGATTCGGAATGAAGAACTTCTTATCTGTGATTTTAATGAAATGTTAACTGAATACAATAAATATAAAAGCATTTTATTTGTGGTCCTTCATTTGCTATGAAACAATCTGCTGAGCCCCCTCTCCAACTTACTGTCACGTCAGAGAAAGATTAAATACTGAGCACTTCATCTCTAATGAATGAGATGTGGATTGAGATGAGAACAAAAAAGAATTGGCGTCTACTGTCTTGTTACATTTGATGACTATTTTGTTTTGAACAGGGTTGTTACAAGACCGTCATTTCCAGGGTTCTTACAAGATCGTCATTTCCCTATCGTTTCCCTGACGTAAATGTAGATTTTCCTTGCCTTTTACAAACAAGGCACGTGACCGCATAGTTGTGAGAAACAAAAAATTAAGTGCTAACGAAATCGTTGATATTCGAAGATAGAACGAATGGCATCTGTATCTGCCAAGTTGTTTAACACTGGCAACGAATTCGCTTACTATTCCCTGATTTCCGAGACTTATAACAAGCCTGCATTTACACAAGCCATAATAAAAATCTTAATGTTACAGTAACTTACTTAAAAACTAAATATCCGAAAAAAAAATTAGCAGAAAGAGAGCCGCCCGTAGCGACTCCCCCTTCGAGCTGGCGGCACCAGTTCTGCCAATTGAGGTCCCAAAGGGATTCCCGGTCAGCACTCATACTGTTAAAGCCAGATTCGACGTTTCCCCGGTATTCGAACCCCTTCGCCACAAGGCGGTTCGTTTCAACCAGGTACAACGGACACTATACACCCGTCCGCGCATTTGCGGGCTTGGCTACTAAACCCGTAATTGCTGGTAAGTTGAAATAATCGCGGGACAATCAGGGTAGTCAAAGTGTGCGACTGGCGACCGGCAGGGTATACGGTTTGCATTTTAGAATCAACTCAGAAAGTAAAATTTACGGGATATCATCTCTATCAGCAACGACCGGTTAGTACATTTCTCCAACACATTCTATTCCTTTAGGTTCTATTCTCCGAAAACAACCACTTCACGACGACTTCAGTACCCAGCGGTACCCAGCCAAAAATGATGCGTCGAAATTTTTTCGATATCGAAATTTAACGTCGAATCGAGGGGTTTTTGTCCTCAAAATCGACGGTCGAATCGACGTTAAACGTCGAATTACCATCGAATCGACGTCGAATCGATGGTAATTTGACGTTCGGCGTCGATTCGACCGGCGATTTTGAGGACAAAAACCCCTCGATTCGACGTTAAATTTCGACGCATCATTTTTGGCTGGGGTATGATGAGGATGTCGTGGCCTCCCTCTCGTCCTTGTGAAGGGAAGTTCCACATCATTATTTAGCCAATTTGTAGTGAGCAGAGCGTTCTCTACATCTCCGGTCAGAGCAGGGAAGTCCACGCTGCAAGTTTCAGTTGGCTCAAAGAGGAAGTGTTCGGAGCGAGGCCTGTGATTGTGCGAGTCTAGATCCACACTGCGCCGTGTCCTTGAGGCAGGTCAGGTCAAGCTCACGAATTACTTTCCAGGTCAGAGCTCGCTCCGCCCCACTCACTTTCAGGAGTTCCGCACGAGGTTGATGAATCGCGAAACTGAGGAAACTATCGACGTCGCGAACTGAGGACCGATAAAGGGCTTCATTCTTTTGTAGTCCATTAATATTTAAAAGTAAATAAAATGATAATTAAAAAAAAAAAAAAAATTTGTGCGTGCGATTAGTTTTTGAAAACGAGCTGGCTGTCGGAACACGGGAGCTGCGGCTTCAGTCATCCATCTGCTTGGCGTAGGCGTGCCGCTGTAACTTAGTGTTCTGCATAGCGTAGGAGTGCCTTGCCTTGTCGCACAGTGGCGCCGGTGCGGTGTTCTCCGCGCCACGCCACGCCACGCCGCGCCACGACCTGGTTATCAGGTCACTCTGCTCAGGAGGACACCGCGCCGCACTACTTCCAGGACTTCTTTCTTACGGAAGCTGAGCCGGCTGGCGATGAGATGACTCGCCAGGCCATGCCGGACACTGTCCTCTCCAGGACACCGGCGGTGCGCGTCCCACCACGGGGGGGGGGGAAGGGGGGGGGGGGGGTGGCGCTGCTTGCCGGCGTGAGCTGGGGCACAGCAGGGCGGGGCGGGGCGGGGCGGGGACCAAAAGTTACAACATTTCACGTAACAGAAGCGTCAGAGATCGGACCCGGCCCGGCTGGGCTCGGCCCGGCGTGATCACAGCGGCCAGCGCGGGCCAGCGCAAGGCGAGGTGTAATGTGCAGTCAGGTGCAGTGCAGGCCTGCCCTGCATCCAGTGTGCTGGACTCCACAGCCCGCCACAGCCCGCTGCAGACTGAGCAGAGCCAGCCGGCACACAGAGGGCAGAGGGCCACATGTCCTCAGTTGACCGGTATTGTCCCTTTTCCATGGGGTTTGGAAGAAGTTTCCCCGTCCGGGTGAAGCCAAACGTGGATTCTCCTCTGCCCCCATACTAAGAGGCCGTCCGTAAAGAGGGCAGGTATAGGAGAGGGGTCTGGACTAGAATTATTGTCAAAGCCGCCTAACTTCCCCCTTGTATTTAGCTCAAAAACTAGGACGAAGTTCATTTCTGGTCTGGTCCAGCCAAACGTATTTTATCGACGCCCCCCCCCCCCCCCCCCCCC
>CABIKL010001513.1:0-15160 GCA_902196195.1 Aptinothrips rufus
CACGTTTTCAGCCTGTAAGTAGGCAAAATGTGTGGCATGACCCCCCCCCCCATAACCAAATCCTGGATACGCGCCTGTACTCCACGTTCAGAGTGCGTTACTCCCTAACCTTGAAATGGCGTCATCTCCAGTCGGACCTTGCCCCAGAGCGAGGCCGCCGGGGCCGCGCGGCTCGGAGGCCGGTCACTTCACCCCCAGCCAGCCCGCCCAGCCAGCCCAGCGCCCCCTACTCGCACCGTGACCTGACGGACCTGACCTGCCCCACTGCGAGTGCATGGCATGGTTGGCTGCTGGAGTGGGCCGGAGCGGCTCATCAGCTGGTTAACCTGCCCTGGACTGCTGCTATGCCCGGCCCGGTCTATCCGGTGTGGGCGAACCATGGAAACCAAACCGGCTGAGGCCCCGCCCCGCCCCGCCCCGCCCCGGTCTGCAGTGCCACCGGCCGGGTAGTCAGGTGTGGGCAGGGCAGGGCAGGGCAGACATCCGGCACCTCCAATTGACCTGGACTCAGGGTGGTGAGTCTACCTCGCGTCTCAGCTGTGAGAGTCGCCGTGCGGTCTGGCGGGCCGCATCTCGACATAGGACCGACTCACACGGGCCCTCGGGGTTGGTCGAGCGACAATCTCTACTGATTCTTATTGGTCACTTTTAAACGAGTGAGTTGTCAATCTACACCTCAGTTCAGACGATACATGCTGACAGAGCAGTTTGACAGCCTAACTCGGCTTACTGTTCAAAAACCTTGTGTTCGATACTTTATCACTGGTCGGTGTGTCTCAACTGCCAACAACAGTCTCTAAATTGGCGAAGTAACTTCCCAGCAGGCGTTCTCTCTCGCCTCACTTGCAAATTCACTTTAATCAAATTCAACGGCAGATGATAAAGTTAAGGCATAAAAATTCCAGCACAGAGAATGCGAGCTCGCGCGCTCATGTTTCCTCGATTATGCATTTATTAAAAAAAAAAACGGATGCGCACGCGGGAGCATAAGTGGGAACTCTTCCAATTCTGGAATCCTGAGGCATTTTCGAGGAGAGCATACTAACGGCTCCTTAATGGCGGAGTGATCTCATGGTCATAACTCAGCCCGTCAATAACCGAGCGTTGTCACATTGTTAGGCCGGGCCAATCTCAACCGGAGGAAAGGAAGCGAGGAGCCGGGAGGACGCGGGGGAGGGGGGGGGGGCGATCACCTGCCCGCGTCTCTTGTTCTTCCGTTATCATCCTCGCCAGCGGTCACGATCTAACCTTCCCACCCGATGTTGTTGCTGTTGTTGTTGTAGTTGTTATTACGGCTGAAATCTCCTCTGGAGAATTGCCAGAATGTCAGTAGCATCACCTTGAACGAAGATAATTATTCTACATACCGAGTTCGAGCTACTCGATTCGAAGCATAGCCTTTCCGACATCCTTCGATTCGAAGTCGCAAAGCAACCGATTGGATTGTGTTCAGTTCGTTCCACGTTACTACCCAAACAGCCCCTATTTTATTTTATTTTTATTTTATTTTTTTTCCCCGCTGGCGTATTGGCCAGCCTCTCAGAGGAGCCCTTGGGTTTGATTCCCTTGCGGTCCGGTGCGCGCCGCGGCTGCTGGGCTCGCCAGTCCCGGCCGGGGGGCGGGGTTCGGAGCCCCCGATGAGAATAACGGGCTCCTCTCAGGGCACCCAATGAGGACGGGCACTATGGCTCTCGGCTGCGAAGGCCGCGGCCAGCGACCAGCCGCGACCAGCCGCGACCAGCCGCGACCAGCCGCGACCAGCCGCGACCAGCCGCGACCAGCCCCGACCAGCCGCGACCAGCCCCGACCAGCCCCGACGAGCCCCGACGCGACGCGACGCGCTCCGACGCCTTCGACTGAGACGAGACGACACGCACACCGTCTGGTCTGGTCCAAAGGCAGCCCGGCTTGTTCAATGCAAACCTGTTCCATTGTGCGGCAAAGCAGGCAAAGCCTTGCTGCTTTCAGACGTACGAGCACCCTTTCACGATCGGTGGAGCGTGGCGTTGCGGAGAGCAAAAGTGCGCGGCGTGGCGTGGCGTGGCGAGGCGTGGCGTGGCGGGCTGGGGCTCTGATAGGGGCGGGGCCAGGCGGGGCGACCCAGCGCGCGGCGAAGTGGCGAGGTGACCAATGGCGCGGCGGGACTCCTCTGACTCCCTTCCCTTCCCTTCCCTTCCCTTCCCTTCCCTTCCCTTCCCTTCCCTTACGACACTGTCAGTTGCCAACAGTCTTCCATCCCTTCATCTTTTTGACGAGTCACGTACTGCCCGGTGAAAAGGCATTGCTTTAAATAACACGAAGAAAAATCACTGCTGCAGCTCAAAACGAAATTGATAGGTCTGATAAATTGACAAATACTGCGCTATTTTAGGGAATTTTCCTGTGTTAAAGATTTAGGCGATTCAAATCGCATGCCCAGAGCGAAAAGATGGCTCGCCGAAATTTCATGGGTAACTTCAACTGACCGGACTTCGACGTGGAACCACGGGATTCCGACCCAAGAATCGAAAAATTATAGGTTTTGATGTCGATCCAAAGTAGATTCGATGGACCATTTCTCACAAAGGCGATGCACCGCTGCAACCTCAAATAAAAACTTTTCAAAAAATGCAAAGTTGTTGTTTCTTTTTTCTCTCTTTTGTTTTGCTACCCCTATTCTTCTATTCCCTATCCGTCTAGGTGCATAACGATATTCAGAGAGATCCTGTAAATCCAGTCCACCGCTTGAGCCTATTGTCGGCAGCAGTGGCCAGGCTGATTCTTACTTCGTCCGGCATCACAGTTAAATGTACGTATGTACGTATGTATGAACGTATGTATCATTCAGTCACTGTGCAATGCAGCGCGAGAGATGATAACCCGCAACTTTCACTTTCTGAATAGCGTTTCAAATTTAAATCTCATGGCCTGCAGGAAACTACGTGAGTCACATGCGAGTCGCAGACTTTTACTAACTTACTCTGATCAAACTCTGATTATCAACGCTACTTGCAAACATACGGACAATTATGACGTCTTTGCAGTTCTATGTGAACTTAACTTTATAGTCGTGAAAAATTAATAGAAGAAACTGTGATCAGCAACGATTAGATTTCTGTACAGCAAAACAATTTTCTTCCAAAACATACTTGCGTCACCATGCCGTAAGGGACAGTTCCCATACTACGTGACCGATGACGTCACAAAAACCCTGCTATGCGGCAAACTTCTAAGCACGCGTGTAAAGATGTTGCCGCTTGCCGCATACAGCCGCATAGCAGTGTTTTTGTGACGTCATCGCGTCACGTAGTATGGGGACGGACATCAAAGAGACTGGCGGTAACGTCCTCGACATCACGAATACGTCAGAGTGACGTGTCCTTGCCTTCCCTCTCGTCCGTGTGTTGGCGTCGATTTGATATCGATTCGATGTACCATGTTTCACAGGGACTTGATGCGAGCGAGAGAAAGGGAGAGATGGATGCGAACGGAGAGCGTTAGCGTGAGATGCTCAAGTGAGCGCACGTTTGTCATCACGCGCGCCCCTGTAAATCTTCCCACTTCAACAAGTAAATTAAAATGCATGATGGCAAACAATTAAGAATCAAACACAGGAGCTGATCCGCTCGCGGTGGCCACCGAAGCGAAACCAGTTGCGCTGCATTTACATAAAACAGGCTGGGGGGGAGGGGGGGGGGGGCTGGAGATTCCAGGCTGGAGTTCAGAGATGGACTCACGAAACGCTAGAGGTACAGAAGCGGAGGGCCAACCTGTGACCTTGTGACGGGCCCGCAGCTGCCCGCAGCGTGGCCAAGATCCAATCTCCCGTGCTCCCCGCTCCCGACGGACCTGCTGTCCACACCAAGCCATCAGCTTCAACACTCGTCAGAGACAACATTTTAAATTAAAGGCTGTAAGGTGGGCACACGGGGGGCCAGATCAGGCTGGCGGCAGGCCTCCTCCATCACCAGGTCCATCCGAGACATCAGATCGCTATCTGTCGAGACATCGTGGATATTTATTTAAGTTTTCAAAAGGATTTTCTCTCTGTTTGACTCTAATAAGTGGAGAGCATTAGGAGCTGGCACCTGGCACCTATAAAATCGGTCGTGTCGATCCAGACGTTAAGGTAAAAGAATGGTCCAACTGACCTACTCATGTGAGAGATGTTTCATGCCCAGGACAGCTCATATATAGTCCATCACATCATGGCTACTGATTCAAAACGGGTGGCGACAGGGTGAAGGGCATTCAAAGAATAACAGTTATTTCATTTCTCCAAAATGCTTGTGGTTTTATTTTATCATGGTTCACATTCCCCAAAAGTTTCTTGCAAGAGACTAGAAATAAAATACAATTCATTTTCATTTCTCACACCAGAACACACAGGAAACGGCTTTTTTTTTTTTTTTTTTGACAGGAAACACACTTGAAGTGTGAGCAAAAGATCTATTGGTATAATAAAACACACACATGTTTACACTAATACAACTGGCATGTTCATGAAAACTTGAATCTTTATTACAGGTAAGGAACTGTTCTAGACAAAGTATGCTTACACGTATAATGAGTTCAATATTCAAACCTGTTCACTGGAATCTATTTTCATAGAAAGTTTCTTTCAAAAATTTAAAATTTTATGAAAATATGGGATGTAATGGCTTTTAAAGTTTCAATTACGCCGCTACTTGCCTGCATTCAGATTCCCGACACAGCTAAAACACACAATAATGCTACTGGTCAATGATTGAAAAATAAGCTAATTTACAAATATGTCTAACTGGGTCAGGAAAGTTAAAAAAATTATAGAAATATTTAGGATATTAGAGATTCAAAAGAAGAGAAATTATGCGAATGGTTGCAAGACCACAGCAATATATCTTAACAAATACAGGCAGGAAAGAGATGTAACTGTTTGTTAACAAGGACACCACAACACCATATTTTAATTAGTTAAAACAGATAGTCCAGAGGTGGAGAAAAAAATTTCATTTTGGTTTGAGAGATTCACAAACCCAAATGACTAGAAAGCCACTCCATTAAATTCCTTTTTAATAGCACCATCTTATAATTTTACATCATAACAAGTAATCAAATGCAAGTGGTTCTTTCTTGTCAATTTAGCATTTCTCTAAGAAAAGTTAAAAGGACCTTTCCATTCAATTATTTCCCATTGGAAAATATCACACTATAAAGTACAATTCTGATGAGCTGAAGTGACAAACATTAACTTACAAAACTGTCAATGCAAGCACAAACATACATCAGTCAAGATTGCAGATAAAACCTTTGGCCATCAAAAAACAAAGAATATACAGGCTAGAACCAAAGACTTGGCTAGGAAAATATGTCAATTTCAATTTAAGGAAGGGTGTGGGGGAATAGCTGTTGTTAAGAGCACTATTCAAGAAGGCGAAAATTGGAACATACTACTATCCGCATGATTAGCAGATTTACACTGTGCAGTAGCAAAATTCAAGCAACAGCTGATTTCTAACAAGCAATGAATTAATGAGGCATGGGCATAAAGCAGTCATTCAGTGGGATATGGACCAATGTCATAATTAAAAAAGTTTCCATACAAGAGATTTCCATATAAAAGTACTCTCATAAGAAGAAACCAAGGACTGATTTTATGTGAAATTCAAGAGAGTATTCTGTTTACGTGGTATGACAGGGGGCCACACAGATCAGATTCTGAGAGTTGTATGAATTGACGTGAGAACTGCTAAGCCCTGATGTGGCCTGTACAAAATTTCATTCTAATCAGCTTTCACAAACTATACTGGAATTCACTGCACATGCTTGCTCATATACAGCAGCTACTTGTCATTTACAGATACACACTTTGCCTAGTTTTGAACTGCCCCAAACTTTCTTCAATTGTAAATATACACTTAATTTTTCACACCATAATCATACCAATAAAATATTACTTTCGGAGTAAAATATATCTTTCATGCTTTAGTTTATACATTTTACACAAATGCAGATGGCTATGGCAAGAATTTTGATATGGACATCAAACTCTTTCACATTTCGTATCTATATATAAACATGTACAAATCTGGGACATTATAAAAGATATAAGATCCTGAAAAACACACAAGCAAATACAAAAAAACTGAGAAGACTTATGTACATTTGTAATATGAAAATGTAAATTCAAGAATTAACACAAATAAAATCTTCTGCCAAGTTGTTACATAAAGTAAATAAAAGACAAAGACCTTCATGTTAAAAATTCACATGACAACTTTAGGGTAATATCACAAACATTATCTGATAACATCATGCCAATGGACTCAGCAATTATTTACTCTAGATAACATTACTAATTTTTGTGCACAAGTCTGGGTCTAGGCTTATGCCAGTTGATACAAATCAAAAAATGCAAGCTTTGAGTGTCAAGAGCAAAAACAAAGTTACAGCTAAGGGGATTATTTTTTTTATCCCCATATTTTTAAGTGGGCATCTCCACATTTCGTAAGTTATTTCAGTTTAAAGTTATCATCCATCAATCCCAGAAACAAAGGCCATTCCCAGACAGTCCATGACTATTCCAGGTTTGTATAACACTGACAGAGGGCAGGAGACGATTCACTAATACTAGAAAGAGTCTGAACATCCAGGCCTGTCGGCACACAACTTTGAATGCTTTCAAAATTCTTGAAACAACAAAGAACACTAACTGATCTGGTGAATTTCAAACAGAAAGAAAAGCAATAATGAGTGAAAAAATTAGAACTTAGAATTAGGATATCAACCTTAAATCATGACTGCCCCAGTGAATGTACCGTACCCTGTCATTCCTTAATGAACCAGGACGGCATGTAGCACTCACACAGTACCACGATATGTTTACAGCCAACACCATACAGACAGTTTCAGCTTTTTCTTGCACCAACAACTGTGTTCAGAATCTTAACTCCCATCAGCAACTGCAGCACGTAATAGAAGGCAATACCGAAATACTGCAAAAACTACAATTACCTACATTAATTTTAGAAACCCAGAGTTAATAATATTTACTAAATGAGATAATCAGATACATAATAACTGTAATAAAAGTATTCTTATGTTGGTTCTTTAAATCAAAAGTAACTAAGTAAGGAAGCAAGGACGTAAGTAAAAAGTTACTACTGAAAAATAATTAAGAGAATTTTTGGTATCATTTGTGCAAACATGACTACTATGAACAGAAAATTGTCCAAGACATGGAATGAATTAATCATAATGAGAGAGGAAAAAAATATCACACACGGCAAAAATCAGTCAAAAACAAAATTAAAAAGAAAGCCTTGAGCCAAAGAGAATACAAAGAATTAATAAATAAATAAATAAAAAGAATACAGGACTAGGAGATCATTAAGAAACAACTACCTGTGACAAAATGACTAGAAAATCAAAATAAGAGAGAGAGAGAGAGAGAGAAAAAAAAAATCAGAGTTGAAAAATAAAAAAATTACTGCAAAATGCTTTTAGTGATCTGGCCGATGTCTTAAAATTCCTTTGCTATCTACGATATTTACTGAGAGCTACTCACAAATTTTGAAAGCTTCAGCGTCTAAGTTACAATTCATGTCCTCTACAATAAAAAAATACTGGAACACATTAATGGCGAACAATATCAATATACATACATGATAGGCCAACCATTTTCTTTACAATACTTTTTGCAACAGACAGCAAAAGAATCTCTCACTGCTGCTTCACTTAGTTGACATTCATTAATTTATTTTACTGATACTTTACAATCTACTGAGAATATCCGGATGATAGGCACTTCCAGCAATACTTTAAAAATCGTTACTTGTTCCCACCTAAAAAACATGTGGGAACTAAAATCGTTTCACATTAAGAACAAAACTGACTGATTACAAGCCTGATGAAGATTGTAGTAGAATCTATTAGAATGTCATGCATAGCCGTCATTGTGTTTCGAAGAGCCTGGTTGCCCATCATCCAAAGGCCAAAGAGGAGCAGAAGCTGAATTGCGCATTCGAGACACACGGGACGAAGTGGAAGCTGAGGAAGGAACAGCCAATTTGTTGGGAGGAGTGACACGGTGCTGAGGGCTGTCAGATCGCAGAGGCTGAAGAACTGAATCTCGCACTTTCATTTCACTGGAATCTTCAGTAACAACTGGACGATACTGGGGTCTTCGGCAACAGCTTGTTGTTACTGACAGAACTAACGCTTCCACAGCACATATGTATCCCAAAACCTGATAAATACAAAGAACGTGTTTTTAAAACTACAAATGCCCAATTTATTACATTTTACTGAAGAATGTTGCTTACCCCAGTGGCTAGGAGGTGGTCCCGGGTTCTCTTTGGTACCCAGGAATATGACTCCTGGTACTCGTTGAGCAGATGGAGGATGAGGGAGGAGCTGACGAGGTAGAGCACACTAACACTAACATAAAACCACGCATTCTGCAACAAAATTATAAACACGTCAAAACATTGCAAGGATTCCCATTCTTAATTCTAAGGCTACGAAATTGAGAACAATTTTCTTACCAGTTTCCCCCAGTTAAAAGGAAACAGATACACTATGTGTGAAATGTCAAGGAAGAGCAACAGCATAGTGACCAGTAAACTGAAGATGGTCACAAACATCATCAAACGAAGACGTGCTACCAGGGGCAACATAAAGAGCCCTAATTTTACTGTTCCAGAGGAACATAGGCATGCTAGACATGCCACAGATGAAATCTGTAAATTAAAACAAAATAAATCAGAGGTAACAGTCAGTCATGAACGAAGTGGTGCCGTCTTTGTGAAGAGGAACATACCACTAGGAGTACTCTGACGACACCCGTGGATGTCTTGAGATGGGTCTCGTCACAGTACAGGATGACCCCATGGAAGATGGAGCCCGGGTGGGACCCAGGCACCCGGTAGTTGGCATGGGAGTCCCACGAGCGCACCGTGACCGCGGGCGACTCGCAGTCCGCCACGCTGGCCACGCCCGTCTGGCTGCCCGCAATCTCGAAGTCCTGCAACATGTCCAAGCTAAACGATTTTAAAAGCAGACTATGCATCAAGTTTCCATTCCAGCCGACAGTAATGACTTTTCACTGTCCTACAGATTTCATTACAATCGACTATAAGAGTCAGGAAAATTGAAACCAATTTTGTAAATTTTGGATGAGATAACAGTGTAGAAGAGGATGACCTGAATCATGCCAGAAAATAAAAATGTTTTAAGTTAGATCATAAATTTTTATCCTAGCTAATACTTTACACACATGTGTGTGATATTTCAAAATGTAAAATTGTGCATGAGACATGCATGTGTTTAAATGCTGGGTATCTGTGCATCTTCAGTGTGCAATATGTAGGAGCAACGATAGCAGGCAATGGTTCTGATAAGAATTGAAACAGCAGCATGCTTGTGAAAGGCTCATTGAAGATCTCAAGAAGAAAAGACAAGAATCTTGGAAAAGCATTTGTTCTCGAATTTGAAGAACACCACTTGCACATGAATTAAATAGGACCCAGGCACCATAGGGGACATAATCTTCTCAAAATGAATGCCTCGATGGAAACTCACCTCCAATGAAGATTCCGCTTCAAAGAATATTTCCTCGTCACTCAAGTCATTTTTAACCTGGCTAGAGCAGGTAGTAAAATCTCCATCCTCACCTGAAGTTCCAATATAACTTCCTCGCTGTTTAGAAAGAATACCGCAACTTGTTGGTTTTTATATCAATGCCATATGTCACCATTACTAAGTTCAGTGATGTCCAATCAAAACCATTGCCTGCATTTGTTGAGATATTTAAACCTAATGTAAATATTATTGATCTGAACATGAAATAGTATCAGCAAAGTCTGTGCTATATTTTCTGGTAATGGAATTGATATAGGTGGGAGCCTTTTATATAGGTGGGGCCTTTTCAGTTAAATATACTTTGAAACTGAAAAGGGTCTTGGAATTTTAAGTAACAGTAGGACCACATGCGTTTCATTTACTACCTGTGTGTGCAGTAAACACATGCGATATTATCCACTGTACCCAAACTATTTCTAGCACTAAAAAATGTGTTGAACAAACGGTACAAAATAGTTGTCATATCAAATTTTCAGAATAAATGTACAACATAAAAGTGAGATGGCACAGTGTAGGGTTCATACCTGTATGTCCTCGGGGCGACAACTTGAGGGCTCCAGCGTGCGAATCTCGTCCCACAACACTTCTATTTCATCAGTTCCGTACAAGTCTGATACAGAGTTAAGATAGCGACGGCCTGACTGTGCCTGCATGGCCCAACAGGCCTACACCAGTTGGAAGCCATGCGAACTCATGGTGTGATGCGAGTGATTCCAGCTGCATAATTAAAAGTCAGATTAGAACGCCACCTTTGAAAATTGTTTTATCTGGAAGTGGAGTAATATATGAGGCCACACAGAGTACAGAGAAAAGAAAGGCAAGGAACTATAAGAAGTTCGAGTGCTTATTTTAAAATTCAAGGATCAACATCTTATGAATGTCTATTCCTTTAGGTAATTTTAAGTTAAGGTCTTCAAATTTATTAACGTGATATATGCTTGAAAATGGGATACAATTATAATATTTAAATCGAACACTCTATCGAAAATATATCGGAAACGAGAGTACCGTGTCAAAGTTATAATCCACATAAGTTTGTAAAATTAGTCAAGAGCGCCCACTGATGACAACCGCAGTGCAGCCGCAGTGCAGCGATCGAACATCTGAAGAAACCAGCTCTGGCGCTGAGCGCTTGCAGTAAATGAAATCGCGCAGGAAAAAATAACAGTAATTCACTACTGGTAAACAACCGTAGCGCAAAAGGTCTGATAAAAGGATATTCGCAAAACTTTTCTCCACAAGCCGCCCCGATAAAAGCGTGAGTCATAAGCCGTCTGCACACCATAACAGTTTTTCTAGTAAACATGCCGATTTAAGAAAAAAAGGGAGTCAGATACTTACTTAAAGTACGTTTGAATGTGTCAGGACTAATTTTAGAATGCCTTGTCACAATTTTAATTCATATTTCAGTTAAAATTCACAACTTCGCTGATCTCTACAAAACAACGCCATCTTTCTGCATTAACTGTCAGAGTCAAGTCAAAGACCATTCAGCACCATTCAGTCGACCAAACAGGACCACCGGAGTCAGTCACCACACTTCCTAACAAATTTACTGCAAGCCCTGTTATTGTATGAAGCTTTGGGATGTTATTTAGTGCTTGGATCATTTCTCTGAGGGTTGTGTTTTCAATTTCGCTCAATGAGTGACGAGTACATCCAAAGTAAGACAAAATTTATTTTAAGGGGGAAGAAGATGTGAAGAACAACATGAAAACAAACAACAAGACATCTCATCATCTCATCAACAACAGCACTTCGGGCACTTCGCAATCGCAACAAAGTTGTCATTTACTTATCAGCAAGTGCTAATTAAATTTGCCAAGGATCAGAAAGTAGAACCTTGTGACCAGCTTATCGCACACACCGATAATATTTTCAGTACCAGCCTTTTTTGTAACCAGACAGTAGAGTGACCGAGATCCTAACCGCATTTGGACACTCAGCTGTAAGATAATTTGAAGGGAATACATCTCTCGGGAGGATTTTCTCAATATTTGCGACGATGACGTCGTCTTTCCTTCGAGGGTCCAGTAACTTTGTGTGGATCACGACCAGCGTGCTGGGTAAAGGTGCTACAGGTGCTGTTTTTCAAGGTGTTAACAAAAATAATGGAGAGCCAGTGGCAGTCAAGACCTTTAACCAAGTCAGCCAGCAACGCAGCTCTGAGGTTCAGCTAAGGGAATTTGAAGTCATACAGAAAGTGAAACATGAAAATATTGTCAAACTGCTAGCCATTGAAGATGAACAGGAGGGAAGAGGGAAAGTCATCGTCATGGAGCTCTGCACAGGTGGATCCTTGTTCACCATTCTTGAGGATCCAGAGAACACCTATGGATTACAAGAAGAAGAATTTCTCCTTGTTCTAAGTCATGTAACTGCAGGAATGAAACACCTTAGAGACAACAATTTGGTGCACCGAGATCTCAAACCAGGAAATATAATGAAGTTCATTGCTGATGATGGACGCACAATTTACAAACTTACTGACTTTGGCGCAGCCAGAGAACTGCAGGAAGATCAGAAATTCATGTCACTTTATGGGACAGAAGAATATCTTCATCCTGATGTCTTCGAGCGAGCTGTTTTAAAGAAACATGTTGGCACTGCTTTTGGCGCCACCGTTGACTTATGGTCAATAGGCGTCACTCTCTATCATGTTGCAACAGGCAACTTACCTTTCCGACCCTTTGGAGGTCGTAGGAATAAAGAAACTATGTTCTTCATCACAAAGAAAAAAGCCACCGGTGTTATTTCTGGTGTTCAATCTCGAGACAATGGTCCAATTGATTGGAGTCGTGATCTTCCAGTCAACTGCAGGCTAAGTGCTGGTTTGAGAAGACTAGTTATTCCTTTGCTTGCTGGGCTTATGGAAACAGAACAGAAACGTGTCTGGAACTTCGACAAATTCTTTTCTGAGGTTACTGACATTTTGGATCGGAAGCTGTTACACATATATCATTTGAATAGAGGACAAAGTATAAGAGTGTATTTGCATCCTGAAGGAACATATGAAGAAGTCCAAAGTCTCATTCGGGATCAAACTGATGTTGCGCCAAACAGCCAAATCCTTCTTTTGAAAGATCAACCTCTCTTGTCTGTAGTGGATGAGAATACCCCTGGACGCGGTTATCCTACTATAGAAGAAGAATGCCCCATTATGCTTCTAAGCAAGGATAACAACAACGTGATTCTTGCACCAGAGAACCAATTGCCTGATTTTCCCAGTTTTCCTAATTTGGTTTCTGTTGAAAATGATGCCAGCATTGCCAAAGTTGCCTGTAGTGTGGGACATGAATGTAAAAGAAGGATTGAGAAACTGGCTCGAACAAGTCGATTAAACCATCTTTGTGTTGAGGTCATGTCAACAGTTGTGAGTAAAGATCTTGAAAGAGTACTTGAACGTAGTGAAAAGCTTCAGGAGTTGTCGCTTTATTGTAAAGATATCGTGACTGTAACATGCAGGTCTCACAATGCCATTCGTAAACTTGATTGTCCTACTGAAAATGATCAAAGTACTGTCGGAGCGGAATGGAAGAATGACTTAAGTGCTCTCACACAAGAGCTAAATGAAAATCTGGCAAGAGCAATCAAACAGCACTTTGACCGCTATGTCACTGAGAAGACATTGGTAAGAGAATGGTCAGCTGCATCAAGAGAATTAGTTTGTCCTTCAAAGGCTCGAATGACAAATATTGCTCGTACATTAGTGGAACGTCTAAGAGAATCTTGGCAGCATTTACTCAGAGACAAATCTACAAGGAGTTTAACTTACAATGATGAGCAGTTCCATGTTTTAGAGAGGATCAAGGTTGCAGATGCAGGAAAGCAGCTTCGTTCATTATTAGATCAAAAAGCTGCGCCTCCATTAGCTCAACAGGCTGAAAATATGGCTGATTGGTATAAAAAAGCCCATACAGTATTTTTGCAAACTCAGATATTGGAGAAGGATGTCACTAAGTTTGAGCATCGATTGGAGCAATTCAAGCGTCGCATTATGGAAGCTGATCATTTATTCCATGACGAGCTGTTGACAAGACAGTTTACTCAAAGACTTCAAGGTGAAGCAAGAAAAGAGAAATCTTCCTCCAAGTATCCTTTCCGCAGCAAGGAAGAGTGTATTAAATTCAGCAGTGCAATCAAGCAAATTATTAGTGACCAAAAAGATATCAGTGAAAAAGTTCTTGAAGGTAGTGAGTATGCTAAGAAGTTGCAACAACTTACAGAAGAAATGGTTGGCAAAGCCACCATACCATACTCAGGGCAAGTTTCATGAAAAACTTTGAGTAGATCATAGTTTACAGATATGCCTTACATGTGATCTGGATGTACAGGGTACTATGCAATATTCCCACCAAAACATTTTTGGACAGGTTTATTTGTTATTTTGAAACATAGATCACAGATAGATTCATATATGAAGATTATTCTTACATCATAAAAAACTGAATATTTTTTTATTTCAGGGAATTTAGAGCTATTGTACTTTGGTTATTGCTGTCGTTCTCCTACATACCATTCCAGATTATTGATTGATTAATTCACAGAGTGCTGTCCACATTTTTGTTGCCCAGTTATAGCTTGAAACTTGGTGAAAAAAGTCATGTTTGTTTGATAGAATTATGGGAGATAAAAATACAAAGCTGTAAGTTAAAGTTCAGAATAACTGCTTACTCTTCCATTCACAATTACTCTTTGTTTTTCATCAATGCTTTGAAATTATGGTAGCTCCTGCTATTGAAAGAGGAATCATGATATTCCTTTTTTAGTGTGCTCATGGAAAGAAGTAAAATTTCTCTCTTGAAATTTAATGATATGCAATGTTATAAAGCGTCATAGCATTGTTTATAAATTGCTCTTAGTTAAATCTTAGTTTTGTGCTTCAAATTTGAAGAGTATTCGTTTCTTGTTACCATATTGTATTTAAGCAGGACGTATAAATCAAGCAATCTGCTCTAAGCTTTTTGGCAGAACCTCTTAGAGCTTTGTGATAGAAGCCAAGGGAAGCCAATATTGAAGTTCAGTGTTATATCCTTAACATTTGAACACTTTATTTTCTATATCCATACACTATTTCTGTACAAATTTATCACAATTTTTAATGCATGTTACATGCAAGTATTCTGTAAGAAACAAAGTAACTTTGAATAAAAATATCTTATTCGGTTTCCAAATGTTTGTTACAATTTATTTTTCACCTCCCTTTAAAAGTCATAACACTTTTTGATTTTTTTAAATTAAAAAGCTGATAACATAAGAGTCCAAGATAATTTCAATGGACTGTTCCCAAATACCATGAATGAAACAAGCAACCTGTGCTGGAGTCAGATGATGTCCCTAGACAGTTAATATTTGCCAAAATGAAAAAGAGAGAAAAAAAAAAATAAGTGACAGTGTTTCTACCCTACTGCACTTACATGCAAGTGGGTAAACCTTATCTATAAAAAAGGAGGTTTTGATTTTTGGAATAACTCAATTTAAAAATTTATACCATGGCAAATGCACTCCATTTCTTTGAACTTCAAGAGTTTGTCTACAGTTGGGGGGGGGGGGGGGGGGG
>CABIKL010001514.1:0-15159 GCA_902196195.1 Aptinothrips rufus
CCCCCCCCCCCCCCCCCCCCCCCCCCCATAAAGACACGAAAGTACTATATGGATGGCCCCTTTGTCAAGAGTGTTAAGCAAAAACTGCAATAAATGTTCTCGCAAACAGTGACATTTGGAAAGAACAGCTAACTATAAAGCCAAGTACTGTGTCCGAAAATTGGGAAGAATTCTATCGTAAGTCAAATTATGTGCTCTTTCGAATGAAAAGCTCTGAAGTTCGCTGTATGCTTCCGTTTGCTCAGAAATTTGCATATTGCCAATTCTAGCGCAGAGTCAATGGTCAGCCATAGGATAAACACGCCTTAATTAACAGACATTTGCCATGCAAGCTACTTTAGAAGATGCTCACCTCCAAACAGTAGCTTGATGGGAGTCCTGTAATTTTTGCTTTCAAATTCACGGCTGAGTTCACTGAAGCATTCCCGTTAACCATATTATTAGCCTCATTGGTACCATTCGCAGACTTAGGTTCATTACTTCCAGCAGCCATCCTGAAGAAGACAAATATAGAAGAAACAGAGAATAAACCTTACAGAGACTGGCTGACACAAAAATCAGAAAGGGTACAGCAAACTTTTTTGTGAGTACTATAGAAAACATAAAACTCTCAGATGGTAAGAATTGTTAGTCTATTGAAATATTACAGATAATCAATTTTTATTTCACATAAATAAAGGTGAATGTTCATGAACCCATGATTGAGTTGTCTAAACCAACAAACAGTGAAACTGCAATACAAATTGAAACTGTTGGCAGCTGTAAGAAGGAATAAGTTATGGGTCAAGAACCAAATGAGGAAACAAGAAGAATAAGAACAGTCTTACAAAATTCACACAAAATGTCAAATACATACAGTACCTATGACAAGTAAATGACTTTTTTTTTTCAGATTAAGCTATCGTTTTGCTACAAATTTAAATTGAAAAAGGGTGTTGGTTTTGTTTCATTTCCTTGACAGATTTTCAAACAATGTGGAGATTCCCGGCTTTACTCCAAGTGAAAAGGCGACACCGCTCATAACCTACCCTAGTCCCCTACTCCTGCTCAAGTTCACATCAGTTACATAGTTATCATACAGTTAACGCGACAGCTATACCGGACGACGAAAATGCAATAAGCCGTCATGATACAAAAGAAAAGGTTGTGAACAAACAACAATAGAGTTGATGACCCAAATCATTTGCAAACGAATTACATGCTATACAACAAAAATTTACCTGTCTAGCTGATTTTAAATTACTTTCGGCTTCTCCAGAAAATTCAAGTGACTAAATTCAGACGCAACGAACTAAATAACATGGAGCAGAAGAAAACACGTCGATTTTGGACGCCAACACAACGTCAACATACGAATAAGAGTTGAACCTAACGGCATACACAACCATGACCATTAGGGGAGGGGACACACCGTGGTACGTACATTTCTCATACTCATACGTCGCTTCGGTTACAAGGCGCGCTGACCAAGGTGTGGCGCTGATCTTTGAGGAGGAAAATAAGTCCTTTGGCTGGAAATTGCTGATTCAGAGCGAAACATGTAACGTTTCATATAGGATGGTGAGAATCAGTGATATGCTTGTGCTCCAATGGAGACAGGATTCAAGTAATCAGCTATACTGAGCAAAGAACCTTTAATGAACAATAGTATAATACACAGAATCAAACATATGAACATACGAAATCATTGCCGTATCACTCTGCATTCTTTCATAATTTACAGCCCATAAGCAGTCAATATGTTGTTCACAATGAACTCCCATCTCTGAAAATCGAACATTTACAATGGTTACAGAGATGAAAATAAATACTTAGCTTGTTTAAGTACCCAAATTTCACTGAAAACAATTAATGCATTTTAATAGAGATACAATAAGCAAGACCAGCTTTCAATTAGAACACATCAGGTACATTAATCGAGGCACTTATAACCTTCTCCACAATACGGATTTCTCTTTATGCGAGAAAAATGAGGATAGAGCAAATCTCAACTTTCAACAAAAGTTGCAGTAATATATTAACTTTTACTTGTATCACAGATATGTTAGGAAGATAGTTACAGCTGAAGTAATTCATGAGCTATCAGTGCAAGGCACTTCTACAAAAATAAAAGCACTGTTGTGTATGGTTCACCATATCAAAACCACATAGCACCATGACAAAAAAAAGTCAGATGTCGATACGATTAGGTGTGGGCATTAACAAGTTCCACAAATGAAATGGAAAACATAACATCGCGGCTTTATATTTTGTATGAAGCAATTAATTGATTTCAAACACTGCTCAAAAAGTCCTTCTTGTATGCTTTGTCTCCGATGAACAATCCAAAGCGAATAACAGCATCTGCACATGCTTCCAAACAAATGTCTCTTTCACTTTCGGTTCCATCAGCATCGTCTGTAAATCATGACAAGATTAATACAAGATATTAAAATGCATCAAGCAAACAGAAATCAGAAAAATATTTCTCACCAATCATGATTGTTCTTGGTTTGGAGAAAAGAGTAACTTTGTGAGACGGAATGAGAACCTTAAATTGAATACATCCAAGCTTTTTCAGAATCTGCAGAAGAGACAAGGGTAATAATTACACTTGAGATGGTGCTACAAAATGAAAGAGTTTCAAGAAAATTCTAAACCATTCTCCTCACCTCACAAAGCTCCCTTGTATGGCAAGGTTGCAGAGCTGGACAAAATCTTTCAGCTATTTTATCAAGAGAACATCCAGGATTTGACATGCAATGGCCAAGCACTGAGCCAAGTAAACGATCCAAGACACGCCTGTTAACACTTCCATCAACTCTTATCCATGGTCTCATACAGACTCGGATTTGGTCCGCTGGCCTAAACACACAATAATCTATTACTGTAGCAATAAATAAACAAAATATGGAAGAGCACAGTGTTTCAGATTTAAAAGGCAAGTTCTACTTACACAGACTCTATTTCATCTAAAGATCCTGGTGACCCTTCTTGTAATCGGGGAGTCCCCCGCTTTGTCCTTACATTTTTTAAATGTAAGACTTTCTTGTTCTGGGAAGAAGCTGATTCACCTTGCTCGGGAGTTTCAACAGGATCATCGCACTGTTCCTCATCATCCTCCTCCTCTCCTTCCTCATCATCAGCAAGCTCTTCAGCCACTTCCTCACCTATGCCCTCAATCTCCATGTTCTCTAATTCAACTTCTTGTGCTTCTTCCTCTGATCCTGTAAAACATTTCACGTAATTGATATTATCATATTCAACCCATCTCAGTGCATCAAGAAGGTGTGATTTGTCACCGACTGGCCTTGGAAAATGCAACTACTGTGAAATGTAGAGAGAAATTGCACTTATTCAGGAAAATTCTAACATTTGAAAAAAGTATTGTACCTTTTTCAGGTGCTAAAGAAAGAGCTTTTCCATCAGTTGGATGCAACTTTTCCCTATCTAGACGTAAGAGCTTCCTTGAGTGTATGAGCCATGGACGAACTTTTTTGTAGTGAACAAAGACTACTCTTGTGACCCCTGCTCGTAATACAAGTTGAGGTTCCTCAAGTGCTTCCAGAGTTACAGCCAATTTAGATTTATAAGCTCCAAATTCCTCCTGAAAATTTCAAGAATGCAGTAATATAAATATCTTTGAAACAATGATGAGAAGAGAAATAGTTTGTAACTAAAATTATTTAACATTTTGCTCACTCTCAATTCTTTCATAGTAGCACCAAGCTCATTCTTTGCCAAAATAAAGGCTAGCAATTTCTGCATCAAAATGATGTCCAGACCTCCTTCTGCCAAGTCAACCATAGCCAGTTCTTCTGCGCAGTTTGGTCCTTCATATATTGCTCTTCTACAAAAAATAAAACAAAAATAATAACATGAACCTAATATCGATAAATGGATACCCCAAATGATATAAATCAAATCACAAGCTAAACTCTTTTAAAAATTTAAAAAAAAAAGCTATCAATGGAAAAAAGCAAGAGAAGCGAAGAGATGGATATCTCACCTTTTGATGCCATCAAGAATTTCAGTTGCCAACGCAGCATTAACAGGAAGCAGCGATCTTGATACTGCGCACTTCACCCTAGTGCCTTTAGGATCAATGCCAACAAGAGCCTCTGTTGGAGCATCTTTGGTAATATCTTCTTTCAGACGACAAACGACCTACGAATAGTTAAGACATTAATGAAAATACCAGAATGCAACAGAATACCAACAGCACCAACATCAATTTTTGCAGCCAGTAAGAAACAAAAGCATAGACATTGATTTGTTGTGCCACTTTGCATCCTAGAACAGGAGCGTATAATGACATACCTTGCATGAATTGACAACAAAGAAATCATGAGCATGTTGTGTCTCCTGCACTTTACTAACATTTGGTTGCTCACTCTCTTCTCTCATCATGTAAAGCGCTATGCGAGTAGCAGCACGAGCCACAGCACTTTGGGGCGTAACTGGAATTGCTAATAAATGAAAACAGCAAGAATGGTTAACATGTAAACAATTTTTCATCTCATAAGCCACCTCTAAAAATTTATTTACCTTTACTAGTAACAACGTCATCATCATCATCGTCACTGTCACTATCATCCCTGTCTAGCTCCGATGAGGACCTTCTTGTGCCAGTTCTTGACGTAGATGGGTTGGATGAGCTAGAAGCAGCATTATCAGTTTTCTTCTTTTTACTTTTTGGTTCAGACTCTTCTTCGGCTACTCCTCCTTTATCCCAGATATCGTCTCTCGATAATATCTCCATGAATGGTTTTTGACTCTCTGTCAAAGATGCAGTTGAGGCCAAATCTCGACCCACATTGCATTTGCGCAAGATGTCTCGATACCGCTAATAAGAATGAAAGAAAATCAATAGGAGAAATGAGCTTTATAAAGCAAAAACATTTTACAGCAAACACAGAAGTTCTATAGTTTAAGATCCATACATTCACAATTCTGCTATACGTCTCATCTTTGTCAGAAATCCGAGGATCTAAGATGATCAATTGGTCTGGAATATTAATTTGGAATGATAACTGAAAAAGAAATAAGGGAAAAAAAATTCAGAATCATTTTTAAAAATCTTTGAAGGCATATATTTTGGAAGGCATTTCATTCCAATGTACAATTTGCCTTAAAAGCAACAAAACTCTGATAATAATCCTACCTTGTCCATTATAAGGTACTCAATGAAAGTTGCAGCTGATCCCCCATCAACAACTAAAAATTCTAGGCCATTAACATCTGTATTCAGAAGCATGTCCCATGCAAGCTTCTGGAGAGTTAGAAAACTTTCATGAAATATTTCATATTGGAAGCGAGTCAGAAAAAGGTACTGGAAGCTAAAGAAGGGAACATTTGAGTCAGATTTTAAGTGTCAGATGTCATAAATCAAAGAGAACAGAAGAGGCTATACATTTACAGTTTACTTTGAACCATACCTGATCGAGAGTTGGTAAGGACAGTTTGAGACAGGAAGAAATTGACCACACTTTAGCTTTGTACGTGCATATGCCTTGCGAAGAGATACCATTTGATCTGCTCTAATTTTGGCCATGGTAGACCGAAGCAAAGCATCAGGGTATTGCTGATACACTCTGAATAATTGAAATGCATATGAAGTCTTGTCATTTAAACAGCATAAGGAGCTCTGTGAACCAATTAAAAAACATTAAAACTGGAAAATATAAAGAGTGCCTAAGTTCAATTTTAACTTTCAAAACCTTTGTTGTTAATCAGTCTCTCAATTGTGGTTTTCAAATGTTTTGTTAAGAGAAGATTCTTACATAAATCATAGAGTTTAGAACAGATGCATGAATATCTCTAACATCTGAAACATCTTGGAATTTTCCCTTCTCTCGCATGGATTGTGAAGGACAGCAAATGTTGAAGTTGAGCCTGAGGAATAAAACATTGTCAACATATAACCAGAACTGATAAAAGCATTTGATTATATGATATATTACACAAACCTCAACTCTTCCATTGTGTCGGGAATCAGCATTTTTTCAAATGCTACAGGATGAGATCTCATGTTTTGGAAACGTCCCTGGAGAATGTCTACTAGCTCGGCAAACTTTTCTCTCATCACTTTGTCAATTACTTCCGGACTTTCATTTCGCTTTTTCAAAGTGCTCATGAGATTACCAAATTGTCTACTGATTTTTGGGTCTTGCTTAATTTCTTCCAGACACAATGACACACTTCGAGCCGTGGAAGGATTTCGCATCATGTAATTAATTCTTCTCTGAGTGGCTCGAGCTGTTTTATTTCGGGAGCAATCCACAGTACTGTGAAGCAAATCTCTCCATGTCTGCACTGAGATTGACTGTTGACGGGGATTAGGTGATAAATAAGCTGAAGCAACCTTACAAAGCAGTAGTATGTTGTCTTCAGGAGCAGTCCATTCCCCTCTTAGTTTTGTCATTAAAGTTAGAGCCTCTAAATCAACATCATCATAATAAGGCTTCCGGCGCGAAGGACGAGGCATAGGCATTTTTCGCACCCTGTCTTGTTTATTATTCCTCCGTTTCTTGGTTACAACTCTTGTCACCTGTTCTTCTGGGTTTGTTGATTTCTGAGAAGCAAAAGTTTTAGGAGAAAGAGTCTCTCCAGTAATTTGCCTCACGTTCTTGGGAGCAACACTGCTAACAGTGCTTTTTGATACTTTTTTCACTTGAGGTAGATGAGCATTGATAATTGGGGAAGGAGAACCATCAATATCAGAATCAGACACATGATTAAACCAATTCCAGTTCCTTTTCAAGTGAGCGAAGAGAGCAGAATCAAGCCCAGCTGCCCCACAGTGATCACCAGGTACATCACCACTGTCAAGGAAAGCAGCCTCATCTGGATTGCGGGGATGCAGGGCTTCTTCCATCGCAGGTTTATTTTCAAGTACTTCCAGCATTATTTCTTTCCCAGAAACGCACATTCGTCCACCTAAACAAGACTCAGATTAAAAATTAAAGAGTAGCATGAATCTCAGGTCAGATAAATGTTCTCAAGGGTACACACCTAATGCTGTGTTCACACAAATATTCCACAACTGATACCAGTAATGGTCAACATCTTGACAAGTTTTAAAGTAGTACCGTATTACTTTATAATCCAAGTCATGTGAAACTTGGTGATATCCAGGAGGAGATGGAGTGGTATCCAATAATGATGTATTTTTGTTCAAAAAGATAAAGACCTGTCGATAATTGTCAATGAAATTATGTAAAACTATAAGAAGTATCAAGGAATTTATATATATCAAAAAAAAATGTTTAATTACCTGATCTTTTTCTTTCAGTTTTTGAGGACCAAACTGCACAAGTCCAATGTAGCAGAGACGGGTAACTACCTCATGGGAGTTGAAAATGTACCTGTTGAGAGGATGAATGAAGTAAATGTAATCCAAGATGTTGGAAGTAGGTGCATTTTGTTTAAGCTAAATTAGTTTTACTCATTCTTAGGCAGACTTCAGCTTTCAGATCTCAGAAGTAATCTGTCAGCATTAGATAAGTGAAAAACTGGCAAAATTAATATTTGCTTTGGTAAGAACATTTCATTTAACTCAAAGTCAGGACAAAACTTTTACCTGCGAGCAGCAGTCAGCTGATTACGAATTATTGGTGGAAGATGTTTCAAAAGATAGTGCTTCCGAATTGGATGTAAGAGATAATCATCCAAACCTGTCACTTCATAGTTAATATTGACTAAGTGTAGAAATATAGACAAGGGTAGGCGTAGCAAAACATCACACATGATGGTCCATCCTTTAGGCCAACCTACAATTTCACAGCAACTTTAATGATGTAGTAGTTCGTCCTTCCAGTAATTTACAAGGAATAAAGATGCAAGAAAAGCACTTACCAGGATGCTGTGGAAGGGGAGGAATGAACATTCTCCAATCAATAGCAGGGAAATACACTTGAGGCATTTCTCGTTCAATTTCATTTGTGATGGGAGTTATGTTGCTAAAACTTTCTTTGACTGCAAGTTGGTCCAAATCAGGCATCCCTCCATAATCATGAACCAAATAAAATAGAAGTCTATGCATTGTTTTCATTCGCACAAACTTAGGTTGATAACCATACTGTTTTCCAAGTTTCTAGAACATGAAACAAAGGCATATAGTTCTATAAATGCTGCAAACAACTACTAATTTACATTAATATCAATTTAAAATAGAACAAAAACATACAGAGCTGCGTTTGATTACAGGAGTACCACTTTCATTACGAGTTTTCAAACCCTCTAAAGCATTCATCTGACAAATACTATCATTTATTGACGTTGAGTTGAATCTAGCTACCGAGAGATCAGCACTTTGACTCTTAGCAGCTTTTTCTCTTGTTTCCAGCATCATCTGATTTAATCGGTCATGAGTGGGAATAAACATCTTCATTTTTGCTTGATCCAAAGCAGACTGAATAATGCTGTGATCTGTGGCAAATAAAAACATTCAATGCGAAAGTAAAAGACAGATCGGACTGTACCTCAAACTGAAAAGGGGTGAGTTCAAAACGAACGTACCAACAGTAATATCAGGTTGACACACAAAGTTCAATGTTTTCTCCTTTGCAGCACCTCTCAGATGAACCCTTATAGTTTTAATATGCCCATCCTTATTTAATTTTTCAATCAAGCGATGAAGAGATTTTCTATCTATTTTAGTACTTAGACCCTCTTTTTCTTCTTCTTCGTGAATCAGCTGTTGAGAATGAGAATTATTATTGCTGTAAGAACTAGAGAGTGGCATAAATGAATGAGATTGCTTCAGCCACAAGGTATTTTTAAAAAGTTACCTTCAATAGCTTGGTGAGATCTTCAATAACTGTATGCTGTTGCACAGCTTCAATGATGAGGTTCACTCTCTTAAGGACCCTGGTTGTTACTGATGGAGCATCCTTGTTATTGGCCTTGGTGCCACACATACTTTTCACTTCCTCAGTGAAACTTGAATTACCACTGTAACAAAATACAAGTCTTGAAATCATTCTTTTTAAAACCTCATTAAAAAAAAAAAACATGGTGCATATTCATCCAATATTAGACAAGGAAAAAAGACTCACTCTTTTGTTTCTATGAAGGACACATCCTCAGCTATCACTATCTCAGTAGGGTTGCCAGTGTCCACATCATCAACGGGATCTTGCAGGCAAAGCTCAGTGGTGATTGTCTTCCTTTTTCTAGGACCTTTCGAGCTTTTCTTCTTCTGAGCGAACCCACTGGATGATTGATTCTGTTCTCTCTGGTTCTCTGTTGGCAGTTCATCCATGTCCTCTGTGTAGTCTTCAGGATCCCTCAGTGCTTCCCCTTGGTCATCCACGATGTCAGGAACACATTCCATGTATGGTATGTCTGGCATCTCCTGCTTTATACACGCCACAAAGACGGGGGCTTGGGAGGGAAGACCATTTACTTCCGCTCTTCTTCTCTTTGTTTCTTGCAGCCCAATTGCATCATCTGAGAACATTCAACAAGAGTGTAATTGATTACCCTACCTCAACAAATAACAAAATCAATAACCCAAATTGTCACTGCTTCATTTATGAAAGAAAATTATACCTTCAGGTTTCCTCTTCGCATCGTTGTTTCTGGGGGAAAGTAATGACAACATTTTATCTCTTTCTTTGTGGAATTCCTGACTCAAGTGACCAGATCTATCAAAACGTTTGGAGCAATATCTGCAGAACAAAATAGTTAAGATCCACTGATGAATGTCAGAATTTACACAAATGTAATCAAATAATGGACTAAAAGGAAAACATCCTACTTATAAAAGCGCTGACGGCCAACATCATTCATGAAAGTGGAGACAAGATTTCTGCGTAATAAATTGCGGCACAAAGTTCTTGCTTGAAGTTTAGTCATGCCTAGCCTTTTAGACAATTCCACCTGAGTTAGGCCATTTGGTCCCGATTCATCAACAGCATTAAAGGCCTGAGTCATAAGTGGCACATCTAACATTCTAGTTGATTCATCCACATAACCTGGAAGAAAAGATAAAGAATGATAAGCTTACGATTCCCTGAGTAAATTTTCTCTTCACTAAGTAGGGTCTAAGGAAGTACCTATTCCTTCCTCTTCTTCTTCTACCTCCTCCTCCTTCGTCCATTCGTCTTTAACTGAAACATTTGGGTTTGCAAGCACTACAACTCTGAGCACTTTTTCTCTATCAGAGCCTTTTTGTTTCCACATTTGTATTGGAGCATCAGGATGGATAGTTCTATACGGCACTTTCTGCAAAACAATTGGTGCACAAATAATGATAAACACACAAATGCAAAGAAAAATATATGAGTTCGGTGTTGTTATTTAGAAATTGGTCTAGTTACCTCACACTTTACAAATCGCAAGAAGTCTGGTGTTTTGAAAAGCTTCTTTGGGGTACTTGTGCCACCTATTTCATTTCTTACTGCATCATATTCAGCCATAAAATTTGGTTTGGTCTTCAAAAATTCAACTACTTTCTCTGTCAAATAATAAATTTTAGATTTGTGTTCTGAAAAGAATCGTGGCAAGTGCAATAAACTTCCACTGCAATTCTGTGCATTAGACTTGAGATTAAAACCCTGAAAATAAACATAAAAGATGAAAATTAAAATTTTAAAAAAATGTGCAGCAGAATTTTAAATTTTAAGGAGTAGTAATGAAGTTTTAGATACACAAACCTGTTTTGTAATAAGCTTATGGAGAAGCAAAGTTTTTCTGTAGTAGAATAAACTTTTTGGATCCTCCCCAGTGCAATGTAAACTAATCTTGCCTTGAGTGACCTCTCCATGGTATCGAGCACGTCCAATGCGCTCGAGAATACAATGATGCAATGCAGTCAGTTCAAGACAGGGATCAACATCATCCCCCATCAGAGCTGCAGAGCGCACACACTGGCTGGCAACAAGTACCAATCTCGATCCCCACCTGTAAAAACAATTTAAACTTTTAAAAAAAGATGAAAAAATTTACAAAATAATAGCCTTTTGATGCAAAATTTTACACTTAAAAATGCATAGTACAACACAAACATCCAATAGAAAATAAGTGATACTAAACATTGGCAAAAAGGGAATAAAAATGTGAAACGCATTAAGTACTAATTAATTTATCTATCCATTATCCACCTTTACATGATACATACATACCTTCTGACTGCCTCCTCTAATGAGACCTGCCGAGCTTTCTTGGTTATTTCCTTCCGATCTTCATATGTTGTGCATGACCCAACAATTCCTCTAATTTGATCATCTACCACTTTAAAAGGGTAAATGTCATCAGGGACCACTTCCTAGAATTTTGTTCAGTGAGATAAGAATACAAATAAGAGAAATAAAAGACTGCTTGACAATTAAGGGAATAAATGTCTCTACTTACAGGCTCGATCACATTGCCTAGTTCATGATCAACCAGTTCAAAGCGGTTAAACAAAACCAAGGGCGCTCGCTCAGTTGGTAGTTCATAAACACTAACATCTTCCAATCTTTTGATTATCTCCCAAATGAATTTCTGTGAGTCAGGATCAATTGTCATCGGAAAATACGGGCAGGCACCCAAACGAACCCAAAGGCCTGTGAAAACAAAGACAAATGAAAACCATTGTTACATAACACATGTCAAGGCATCAACACAGAGTTATCGAAAAAATTATGTCACATCCTCTGAAACAGTAGAATCAAAATAAATGAAATAACTATATGTAAACTTTTACTTTAGAGATATCAACACGTGAAACTAACCTTGCAAAGTTATACCATCCAAACCTTCGAGAGCTATTTCATCTAGCACTGTGGCATTATAGTCCAAGCTCCTGCTTGACAGCTCCTTCTCAATATGTTGAACCATTCGAGCAAACATTTTCTTGAGATGACGGAATAAAAGCACCACTGTCAAATCTAGGAAAGAAAACACACATCTAAACATCACTACAAGAATGTGGCAGAGCAGAAAAAGTGCAATGCAAACCTAACTATAATATTAACCATACTGAATGGAGAAAAAAGTGAAAATCTAAATGGGTTAAGTGTGTACAATCTCGTTCGAAAATAAAATATCGAGTATCGCCGGTATTTTCGACGGGCTAAAATGTCGGATAAAAAGAACAACTCAGTTCGGTCTCGCAGCTTTGAGCAAACATGCGACGGACAACTTAAGGAATCTCGTCGTTTGAAAGGAAATTGTCGCTACGGAACACTGAAAACAAATACTTCTGATATGGTACCATAGAGTTCCTAACCTCACACAATTGATGGGATGGATCCGTATAAAATTTCAGTAGTATCAACAGCTGCAAGCTCAACAAAAAGGCTAAGGAAACAATATCCTTAAGAGCCTGAAATTATGTTGTCACCCGAACATTTTCATCCCATAAACATACAAACAGGGATAGTTTTGCAAGGTTCTGCTATGCGAATCACTTTCGCCTTGTAGGCTTCACCGCCGCTGCTGCTGCGCGGTTGCTACTGTATGAGAATTTTATATGCCACCTATGGAGGTGTCGTCTTACTAGGTATTTCTTTTAACTGTAATCAATCGTAGCATGTGTATGAATTTTCGTAAGGACATTAATATCTAGCGTTGTACTTTCTTTTCCCACTTTTGTTTTTTCTTTTAAATTTAAAGCCACGAATTAATATTTCCCTCACTGAGCGGCGCGGCACGGAGAGGCACGCTACTTCTCGTCTCTTGTCCTGGAGAGACCCAAGCAAGTCACAAGGGCACGCGTTAACTGCGTTAACTCATGGGTGATGTTTACGTTTATTCGAAAACCTAATGTGATTATTCAAGGATATAGTTATAAAATCTAATACTGTATTCACTGGACGCCGAACGACAGAAGTAGCTGCTTATTCGGCAGCAGAACAGGGAAGTCCAAAAGACACCTAATTAGTGACGTCCGATAAGTTAGTACTTGCCTGACCGAAATTTAAAAAGCTTTACTGATTTGAAGAGAGGTCAGCTACACGCCCACTTTCTCGTCACTCTCAGAATTCTTTTGTCGGCCTACACCCCAGTTAAAAATATCATAATTACATATCGAAAAATAAACAATTTGGGCTGTGCGAAAACAGAGGGAAGAATCAAAGAATCTGGCGGCCGTGACGTCAGATCTAGCAATTTCCATTCCTACCTCATCCCCGCTTGCCCAAACTCTATGTTCCCGAAAAAAAAATCTTTGTTTCTTTTTTCGAAAACTGCGTAGCCGTCGCCTATGGGTGTCAACATCGAGACTCGAGAAGTGATTTATTTTCTGAAAATAATAAAAATGCCTTCATTCGAGGTTGAAAATTGGTCGATTTTGGTCATCGACGATTTGCCGTGTGAAAATATCCTCTTGAGATTGAAGCTGGTTACGACGGTCCTGCGTAGCTCACCTAGCAGCCGGGAGGCACGCTGCAAAGGGCAAGGCCGGAAGTTTACAATTGAAGACCCCCGGCCCGGCCGACCGACCATGCCATGCACTGATTGATATCCAGTGTCCATGGCCATAGGCCGCGAAACGAACGGGGAAGCCTGAATAAAATGGAACACTCAATTTGGTCACGGTAGAGACTTTAATATGTAGTGCCACGACACGTTTTCATCCCACGTCAAAAACACACGCACATCCCTACGGCTCCGTTATAGAGGAAAGTCCAAGACACATAAATCCCACTGAGAAATGGCTATCGTCGATTCGACCAATTCGATGTTTTATCGACGAAAACTGCATCGGTTCCTCATCGAATCAACATCGTTTCGATCCTCATTTCTCACTGAGAATCTAGTCGTTGGACGTCATTTCGACGTCTTTTTGATTTCTCTGTTATGTCTTGGGAGCGTACTTTACCAAAATTTTAATCTTTCGTAATCATTCTTTCTTTAGGAATAGTGCCATTAGCAACATTATCGAAGAAACGATCATTCCGTGTGGTAGCCTTTCCCAGAGAGAAATGGGCGATCGAAACGTTGTCGATTCGATATCGTTTCGATGGAAAGTTCGACGATTTGATATCGTTCTGATAGATGGCTTGGCTGGGCAGCGCTGGAGGTTGGACTACTGCGACTATCTCGGGCTGAGTTTGGACACGTGTTAGGGCATGATATTGCTGTCAAGGTTAGTAGACTCTTTTGTGCCCCCAGCTGAGCGGCTCTCGTATGTTTGGAGCCCGTTTGCTAGCATAGTGACGCAGTCTTCAGATCTGTTTGCTGGGAACGAGACATTACTGACCTGACTTATCAACTAATTCTCAGTGAAAAATGGGTGGTCGAAAAGTCATCATTGACCTAAATCGATCTCATTTCGACATCGAATCGACAATGTTTTGTCACAAAATCGATCCAATTTTGATGTTGACGTGGAATTGACGTCGATTCGATATGCCATTGCTTACTGTGCTGTTAGTCCTAGGGTCTCACAAACTTCGAAAATCAGAGGGCGAGTGCCTGGCCCCTGGCCCATGGCCGAAGGCTTCCCTAGCTTCATCACTGTAGATGAATGCTGGGCGAGTTCATATGACTGCACTTGCACCGGTCACCGTCTGGGCATGTAGCCATACACAAACAGCGAGAGAGAAACCGGCTGTTTGATACTTCCGAGCATAGGACTTCCAAAGCAGTGTTGCCAGAGAAGTAGGCAAAATGTAGCCAAAACACACCACCGTGGAGCGGGCTGCATCTCAGCCTGCCCCTGCCTACTAAGTGACTTCTCAACATTAATGATAAGAATTTGCCTAGTAGGCAGGCTGAGATGCAGCCCGCCCCACAGCGGTGTGTTTGGGCTGTATTTTGCCTACTTTTCTAGCAAAAATTGGACTGGGCTGGTGGCTTTGCTCATGTTAAGTGACGTGCACAAAATGTAAGAATTAGTTTTTAAAATAAATGGGATTGTCTGACCTATCGTGCTCAGTCAGCGGCACCAATGTTCTAATATTAATTTTGTTTTTAAAGAAGAAGAAGAAGAAGAAGAAGAAGAAGAAGAAGAAGAAGAAGAAGAAGAGGAAGAAGAAGAAGAAGAATGATATCTTAATTTTCTTGTTTTGTTCTTTTATGCAATATTATGCGACGAAGTGATGGCCCCCTAGGTGATATACCGACACAATTAGTGAGAATAATAAAAACGCTGTTCGACGAGATCCCGAAATAATACGTTCACTGGCGGACCGCGAGGGAACGGTCTCCGCCTCCAACGACGACGGTAGATCAGCGTCTGCCCCCCCC
>CABIKL010001515.1:0-15155 GCA_902196195.1 Aptinothrips rufus
GCCCCCCCCCCCCCCCGCCTCGCCTCGCCCCAGTGCCTTTCCTTCCACTCTACCTCTGCTGGTTTGCACCCCATCACCGCGTCAACAGTTGGCTTCCTTGAATTTCTAGAGCTAGACGACCTGGGGCGAGACTGTTGAGCTGAAATGAGAAGCGGAGCCCTTGGCCCTTTGCCCTTTGACCCAGCCAGCCATGCACAGAGAAAACAAAACCGATGTTCTGAGACAACACAACATAGAAACCAAGGATAACAATAATATTTATTTTTGTGTCGGCCATTTCGAGGCCCTCATCAAGACCTAGCCGAAAACGACCAGCAGGCTCGTATTGAGGTCTGAATATGACCTTCGAACTTGGAATAAAAATTACTGCTGTTGTTTGAATTGGGTTATCGCCCACAACCTGCACTCTTGTTTCCGTACGAACATACTACTTGTTCATACGTCATGAAAGTTGGGGGTTGACAGTAAGAAGTAAAGAGTGTGGATTTTGTTGCTTCCATGTGAATCGTTCTCGCCGTCTAAGTTGTATTTCACTCAACCCCCTTCCACACGAACCCACCTTCTTTCTCTCTCGCACTCTCTGTCTCGCCTTCTTCTCGCATCTCTCCCTCTTTTTCTTTCTCGCCGTCGCTCTCTCCGCCTTCCGCTTCCATCGGATGTCGCTCGGTGGAGTTAGTGATTGATGAACAGTTCATATCTCCCGTTTGCTGGGCAGGGCGGGGCTCTACAAGGCCCATGGGGAGCTTGGTTTCCGATTCGGTGTCTCCGGGACCAGGCTGGCTGCTGCCTGCCTGCCTGCCTGCCTGGCTCGGAGCCTGGGGGGAGCGGAGCTGGGCCAGCTCGGGGGTGGAGGGGGCGGGGTGCGAGCGGGGGTCCTGACCACAACGCGTTCCGTTCCAGCCCAGCACTCCCTCAGGCAATACACAATTCTGCTGCTTTGCCCCCCCCCCCCCCCCCCGGCCCCCCCCCCCCCCCCCCCCCCCCCTGGGACCCCCCCCTCCCCCTCCCGTCTGCTCGCCCTTGACCGGTGGGAGGGAGCCGCCCTACCGTGCGTGGAGACGTTGCCCCTGGGCGAGAAGGCAGCGGGAATGGCGCCAGCTTCAAGCGCCAGAGATGAACAGCGGGCGGGTCGAGCATGGCTCTCACTCGCTCTCCGACTGGCCGCATCGCTCCCTCTCACTCCAAGCGAGTCGATCCCTGCTCGTTGCTCACTTTGGTCGGCACCCTCTCTCCGTCAGGAGGCCAGGCTCCCTTCGCGTCTATGTCCCATCCATCCGGGGGTCGCTTGCTTAATCCTGATCCCACAAGGCCTTTCTTTTTCCCTTCAGCTGGGCTAAGGTCCCGGGGTGGGGTGGGGCGGGGCGGGGCGGGGCGGGGCGGGGCGGAGCGGAGCGGGACTGTCTCTCACGCCCTGTTCGTACCTACCTCTCCGTGTGGAGCCTGCTTTCCTCTGCAGCGCATATCCGATCGGGGGACCAGATCGACCCACGGCCCCAGCGCGAGGCGAGCGCACTGAATCTCAATAAGGGGGATTGTGACGAGTCGCAATGGCGTGATATGACGTCACGTCTCGGAGAGTTGATTGGCTGTTGGCTCAATGCTCGTGTGGCGGAGTACCTACTCTGCGTTCAACCCTATCTTACAGGATGAGAGGAACAGATGTAGTAATGGAGAGGGAGGAGGTAGTGTTGCGAGAGACCTGAAGTATAAATGGGTTGGAAACGTGGCGGTGGACCACGGAGATAAAACTTTTTCTGATTAATGACACTATTAATCCTTGCTTACTGGGTGAGATTCGCTCGGATGAGCCCTGTTATTCGTTTACTCAGCCGACTTTTTGCGCCCTCCCCTGCGCAACTCCGTTGCCTTGGAGATTTTCGCCTGTAGATTCGTGTTTCTCTTTTAGGCAGAAAGTGTGAAAACTTTTTCAGGACAGTCATTTATTGTCTTCTTTATTTTAAACCCTTCCTCTTCTAGATTTAAAATCCTGTCGTTGTGTTCAAAGTTATAGTTCCAGTCTATGGATTCTTAATATCCAAATACCCTGATAAGAACACACCATAACGATTTACAAGCCAAAAACCATACTTATGTTTTATTGTCTTTTGTTTCAGATCTGCCTATGATGATGAGACCAAAACCAAAGTGGCTATCAAGAAAATCTCCCCATTTGAACATCAAACTTATTGTCAGCGCACACTAAGAGAAATCAAGATTTTAACAAGGTTTAAACATGAAAATGTGAGTATTTTGGATGTCAGTAGTGGCCAGTCTTCTCAATGATCGAATTGTGAGTTATGCTAAATTGTTTACAATTAATTGTGTCAGCTTTTTTCTTTCCAAACCTTGCTTAACTTACTCTGCAGTATTTCAGTCCATTCATTTGAAAATTTTACAACTTGATCTCAGCTTTACTTTGAACTCCCTTTTTCAGATAATTGATATCCGTGACATCCTTCGAGCAACAAATATTGATGAGATGCGTGATGTGTACATTGTTCAGTGTCTCATGGAAACTGACCTTTATAAGCTCCTTAAAACTCAGGTAAAGATTTTTGAATATTCTGAGCGATCTTTATTTTATCCTTGAAGACAAGTAAACATTATTACTTCTGTTTACAGAGGCTATCAAATGATCACATTTGTTACTTTTTGTACCAAATCCTCCGGGGACTGAAGTACATACACTCAGCCAATGTTCTACATCGTGACCTTAAACCTAGTAACTTGCTTCTCAATACCACATGTGACCTCAAGGCAAGTATTTCATCTGAATGTATTATTTCATTTGCGGCATTCAATATTCATCATGTCATTAATTGCTTTTATTATTTTTCAGATTTGTGACTTTGGTCTAGCAAGAGTAGCTGACCCGGACCATGATCACACTGGATTCCTCACCGAGTATGTTGCCACAAGATGGTACAGAGCTCCGGAAATCATGCTTAATTCAAAGGTGTGTGTGTGTGTGTGTGTTTCCTCTGCCATTTTCCTTTTCCTGGTTTATTTGAATCCAAAACATCAGGATTTTCTTTTGACTTGTTTGAAAGTTACTAACTGTGCAGTGTGTTTTTAAAATTAATCTGACTTCCCATAAATTAATTTCAGGGTTATAATAAATCAATAGATATTTGGTCAGTGGGATGTATCCTGGCTGAGATGCTTTCAAACCGACCTATTTTCCCTGGTAAGCATTACTTGGATCAATTAAACCACATCCTTGGAGTTTTAGGCTCACCAACGCAAGACGACTTGGAATGCATCATTAATGAAAAGGTAATTGTCTTACTAGTGTAGCACGTTATAGAGCTCCATAAATAATTTTCTGTTTGTAATAATGCAAGTGTTTCTTTTCTAGGCCAGGAATTATTTGCAGTCACTACCATTCAAGCCCAAAGTACCATGGGCCAAACTATATCCTACTGCTGATCCAAAAGCTTTAGACCTTCTGGATAAGATGCTAACATTCAACCCACACAACCGCATTGGTGTAGAAGATGCTTTAGCACATCCCTATTTGGAGCAGTACTATGACCCTGCTGATGAGGTCAGTAGTTTCCCAAAAGGGGAATTATTTCATTATTATTGGCTTTTCTTTTCTTTTTTCTTTTTCGTTTTATTGGTTTGTTTGTTTGCAATCCGCTAACTTCACTTATATTTTGGTTGTCTTCCACAGCCCGTAGCTGAAGAGCCATTCCGTTTCTCAATGGAATTAGATGATCTGCCTAAGGAGACCCTTAAGCAATACATCTTTGATGAAACAGTGCTTTTCAAGACCCGACTCCAGGACCAGCAGAATTCATAGGGTGTTATTTTCAAATCAGGTAAGATCACATCTTTGATTTCCAGTGCAGAACATTCATATAAGTAAAAATTTCCTTGGTATGAAAATGATAACAAAAAGTGTTATAACCCCTCCTTTTTTTCCTCCCCTTGAGTTTAATCATGGTTAATCTTACATCTTCAACTCCTCTTCTCTGTTGCAGTTTTGTTAAAGAGAATACATCCAGTGCTGTGTCACAATACGCCGTCACATCGTTCAATGGTAGGAAATTTTGTAATTATTAACTGTGCCATAACATAATGTTATGTTTGTGATTTTTATCATGTGATTTGGCTTGCATCATCATCTACCAGATGTAGTGTGTGAGATTGCCAGTGGAGTGGAATAAAGATACCCAAAGGATTCATCAGGAACTTTTGTATTCAGCTTTTTCTCTTTTTTGCTTCATTTGAATGGTGCATCTGTGCTTCAAAACAGGCATTCAGAATGACGCTGTACATATGTTTTACATATGTCTCTTCTGGCCAAACACTGTTTCCTACTGCATTCCTATATTTTTATTTCCTGGAAGCATATTGTAGTGTTAAGTTAATGTTTCTTCTGAAGCAAAAGTTTTCTGAAGAGGATGACTTATCAAGTAAATAAATGAAATAATTAAAGGAAATTGAAAAAATTCTGTAGGTAATAACGATGTTCCTTTCTGATGCTTCTTTTGTTTGAAAATTTGCCAATCGCAAATGAACTTAATTTTTTTCTTCATGTGGGTGTTTTGAATCCTTTGTGGATTTTAATTACTTCTTTATTTGTAAGTTTTTACTCAAAAGGCAAGAAAAGCAGCATTTATCGAAGTTATATTAAAGTATTTCATTTTTTACCAGTCATATTCCTCCATCTTAAAGTGGGACAGTTTTTCTTTCCTTTCAATTTTCTTTGAACATATGCCAGAAGAGGACTATAATGAATGTTAATAAATTCTCAATACTGTGTGCAATTTTGTAGGAATTCATACTGGATATTTGTGATATGAGAACTGTCCCATAAACTCAACAAATGTGACTATGGTCACTTAAATTCAGAGACTATTTCATATGTAAATGGTTGTCCGGGGATGATAAAATATCGGTATACATTTTTACTGATATGTAAAGTACAAGTTATAGTGTATTTTAATGTGTTCGTTACACTCCATCGGGGATGATTAATGTATGCATTCAGCTTTCATAAGGAAAAGAACAAAAAGGGTGGCTGACATAAATTCCAGGACCAGTCATGGTCCTTTGAACTCAAATCTTCATCCTTTTGTTGAGAGTTCCATCATCATTTGTGACACCATCTTAAGTTGAAAATTGACATTAATGATCACATTGTTACAGTAGCCGTTACTTAAGGTTATAGTTTATTTTTGGACTCTGAATTCTTAGCAATATAAAGAGACGAATACCTTTCTGATAAAATTAATCTAAATCTAAGTTCCAGTAATGTGTGTCATGCATGCTACTTTATCAATTGCTTGTATTCATGCAATGCCTAATTTGTTTTCAAGGCCATGAAACAGAAAATTTGAAAGTCCTCTACCTCTTTTTTTCTGGAATGAGGATTTCAATGTGAGACTATTTTATTTTATAGATATGAGAGAATAAATTGTTTTGATAGTAGAGTCTTCATGTACCAGTAAACGAGATATTTTGTCAGAGTTTAAGTAGCTCACAATGTTACATTTGCCCTTCCAAGTCAGTGAAAAACAGAAAAGAGTTTACAGGTTCTAATCATTTCAACTTTGCAGCAATTTAACAGAAGAGGTCTATTTTTGTTTTGGTAACATATTCTTTAGCGCTTTTGAAATTTTGTGGGAGCAAGAAATTGCTTAGAGTATATGGTCTGTCCTATATTGAATATGTACATTTGTCTTTCTTTTCAGTCTACATTATGACTGTGCGATTTGAATTTGTAGATAAAATTAATTAGCTCTAAATGTTCATAGTATAAGTAAACTCCATGTAAAATACATTTTAAGTCTTATCGATGTGTGTTATACTTTTCTCACTTCAGTGTTCAGGAGACCAGATCCTCAATTTGAGATATCAATCTCTACTCTTCATAGAATAGTTTTTGAATGTGCCTCTGTGCCTATGTTTACGAAATGGCTACCCATGTTTGTGATCAAGATATCAATCTGTAAGTTTTGGTTGCAGTTGTCATTAATTCTGAAACATGCTGATACTGTATCTCATTAGTCTTCAAGAAACCTTTTCAATCAGTATGTGTGAGCTTTAATTGACCAATCTCCACAACTTGTCGTACTTTTAAAGCTAAAATAATTCTGATGTTCATACTTCTGTTCATGGGTGTACAGAATATGCTCTAGCAGGATTGGCACATAACAATGAGAATGAAAAAAACAATTCAGCTCATGAAGTCAGCTGTAAAAAAAATTTTGGTATCGTATTATGATAATAAAGAACATGCACAGTCTCAAAATTTCTTCGAATTTATGGATTAGTGTTGGTCTTGTCTTGCAGTAAATATACTTTCTGTTGATGCCATTTGATAGAGTGGATTGATACATATCATTAATTAGCTGGTGTGATATCACATTTTGTAGCTACCAAAGTATTACTATTGTGTTTGAATGAAATTACAATTATCCTAAACAAGGCATATATATTGCTTAGCTGGAAACGTAAGTCAGCACAGAGACAACAGACGTTTCTCCATTGATGCACTGGTCTTTATGAGTAATTAGAAGATACTTCTTATGTCCATGTCCATGTCCATGTCCATATAGTTTGTTTACCGCTAAACTTTTCTATTCTCAATTAGTCCATTGAAGTGCACTTACCTGCACGAGAACATTTTTAAACCCATCAGCAACACAAAAAATACGAGGGGAACAAACCTGTTTTGTTGAGAAGATGGTCTGAGCAAACCTCTGTAAGCAACTATTTCTGACTGGTGACAGCTTGTGGACAAGTAAGTTTATTGTCTTTCACTATGAATGCGGGCATTAGAAGTACCCACCAATTTCAAAAGTTTCTAAAATCTTGTTGTAATGATTTGTTATTTTACCACTTCAAGAATGTGAACCTAGCAGACATGGTGAACATTTATTATGAACTTATTCATGGAGTGAAATGACTACTTCTACTGAAACAGGCACACTTTATTCTTGCCAACAAAGATTAAGATGAATATTATTTGGTTAGCTACCCTTTTTTAATGCATTTATCTTCAAATGCTGAAAGTTTTTTCTTGAATTAAAACCATATAATTACTTAAATTTTCAATCTACTTGTTAAAATGTATCATACATTTGGCCTAAGGTATGTTTATTGTTCATTGATTATTAATGTTATTGCATTGTGACTTTGTTAATAGATATTGATTAATATTGCAGGGCGTTTTGTGGAGTGAATGAGTCAACTCAAGTGAATAGAAAATTTCTTAACATGATTATGTGTATTCCTCATAGTTAAATTTCATTCCCTAGTAGTTACTTGATTAACGCTCCGTGTGGTGTTCAAACAGCTATTTTGGGAGGTCTGATCCTCTTATTGCCCTGACAGCAAGATGGGGCATGGACTTAAGATATTGTTTGCTGTTTTTCATCTCACTGAAACTTTGTTAACATACCTTTTTAAAAGACTGCCCTTTGATTACTTCAGCAAGAGATAATTGAAACAAGGAAGTATTTAGATATTTTACATTGTTGAACATGATAAGACACTTACTGCATTCAACAAAATGATAAACTTGGCAATGTACATCCAGAATTTGACAAAAATTAGAGCTGTGTGGCGCAGCAATTTCCTTGTCTAATCAAGTCTTTTAAAATAAAGTTTTTGGATTTCCCTGCAATTCTGTTCTGGTCGTTCCCAGTCGTTGGCAAGTTCTTGTTAAGACAGATTTTAATATACATAATTTTAAAGCCCTTTTATGCTTCTTTATCTTCATTTAAAGTTTGTTATTTTCTTGAGTCTGAACTTCTATTCTCATTGTAAGTTTCATGAATTTGAGCGTTCTTTGTAATTGTTCTTCTCTTAACATCAATGAAATCCTTGATATTTCTCCTCAATTACATTTTCTTGTATATATGTGACATGTAAATTTTCTGAAGAGTTTTTCTTCTCAAATGTTTTCTTACTTGTGTAATTAAAGCTTTTCCTGGCGAAGTGATATGGTTTGATAAAAGTGAAGTAAAGCAAGGAAAACCTTTTCACCTTTTGTCTCCATACAGTATTATAACTAGGTATAACATTATATATTCAATACTTTGTTGTTTTGAAACAGAATAAAGGAGCTTTGTTGAAAGAAAATATAGTCCACTGTTTGTTCTTTTTTCCTCTTTATTATTTTGATTTCTTTAAAATTTTCTTATTGTTGCTGCTTATAAGAAATGGACATTTGAGTCGTTAAATGCTATTATTTTGATTCACTAGGAGAGAATTTGGGTGGTAAACATCAAGAGTGTACAGAACGTAAATAAACCTATCTGGCCACAACTTCCCTTGTGTACGTACAAGATTCACCTGGATTCACACCGGGGCATTCCCTGGTCATCGCAAATCTGAACACCTTGATCCGACGAAAATTGAAGCAACGCGCGCAAATCTCACGGACAATTCAATTCACAAGCGATCATGCTATGTAGCAAGCCGCGATGGACGAAAACCAATCAACAGAGAACTGAACGCGCCCTAGGTGGGCAGCGAGATTAGCAGACGAAAACCGATATCTCGTTCCTCGTCCCCAGGTGCGGCAGGGATAGGGGGGCAGGTGGCAGGTGTGGGGAAGGGACGAAAGATGGCGACGGCTACATGGAAAGTTGTGTTATCCTCTAGATTATTTACGAAAAATCTTGTTAACAGCGTGAAAGTTTGTCGTAGTGTTGTGAGAAGGAACTATTCTTTGCCTTGCACCTTTGCAAGGAATCATTTGGTGCCACCTTTCCGTTTTAACTGGAGATACTATGGTAAGGACGAACATGTTGTTGTGTTGGAGGTTAGGATTTCGCCGATAGTTATGTTACAATAAAAATGTGCCTAATTTCCATTTCTAATTCAGTGCTTCTCTTTTGCTTTGAGTTGATCGATTCACAATTTATTGGTGCTTGTCGCTACACATGTTTGTGATTTTCGATAACATAAATCTAATAATTTTTATTTTTTTATTCTTTACTTTATTTTCAGCCACTGGAGGATCACACTCAGACACAGGCGATAAAACCTCAATATTAAAGCAAGTAGAAGAGGAACAAAATAGAAGGGCGGCATTATTAAAAGAGTTGGAAGAGGAGCAAAAGAGAGATGAGGAAGAAGCCAGAAAACACAGAGAACAAAATTGGAAAAACACTAAGCGAGTGCTTATAATTTGTGGTGGAATGATGACTGTTTCCATAGGCTACATGATATTCACTTTTGGTAAATACTTGTTTGTGAAGTGCAGTATTTTTTCCGTCCTTGCTATCTCGACCAGTTGATAAATGTCTCACTTTTTGCCAACAGGAGCCTCACCAAAGGATGAACATGGCAACATTATCCAAGATGAGTTCTCGAGTTTATCTTTCCCTCAGCAACACATCTACAGAATACTCAAAGAATTGGAATATTTCAAAAAGGTTACATTATTTCTCTTTATTGCATTATCTAAGTGACAAATTTCACGCTGTCTTTGAAGATTGCTGCTATTTTTTGTTGTTGTCAATTTCAGATGTTTGGAGAACCCTCTCGAGACAAACTGTTACCTGATCCTCTCACTTATCCTTATATTCAGCCACCATATACTCTAGTACTTGAATTCACAGATTTATTAGTTCATCCAGATTGGACGGTAAGACAACAAAATCTCATATTTTTTTATCCTTTTGATATTATAAAATGCTTCAATAAGTCAAGAACCATATTTTTTTTTATTATTTTTTTTTTTTTTTACAGTATCAAACAGGTTGGAGATTCAAGAAGCGCCCTGGAGTAGACCATTTTCTGGAACAAGTGGCTCCTCCTCTTTTTGAAGTAGTAGTTTATACAGCTGAGCAAGGCATGGTATGGTTATGCACTGATGTTATAATCATCTAGATTATTCTTTGATTTTATCACCTAGTAGTTAATATAATACTGTTTTCTTTTCTGAATTTAGACAGTTTTTCCTGTTTTGGATGTCCTAGACCCTAATGGATACATCATGTATCGTCTTGTCAGAGATGCCACACACTTTATTGATGGACATCATGTCAAGTCTTTAGATCATTTAAACCGTGACTTAAGCAAGGTACTTAAAAAGTGGAACTTGAGTTAACTGTCTTATTGAGTGATTGATGTTTAACTTGAACTCTATCAATGTCTGTTTCTCAGGTAATAGTTGTAGACTGGAATGCTGAGTCTATCAAGAAGCAACCACGTAATGCTCTGCTCATCCCCCGGTGGGATGGAAATGACAATGACACAACATTGATCGACCTTGCTGCATTTTTAAAAAGTAAGTGGTCAAAAATATATGAGCCATATGAATAGTTGTTTAGCTCCTCAAGACACTTATGAACTTTAACACCTCTGTGTTCCAGTGTTGGCCACCAACAAAGTGGAAGATGTCAGAGAAGTCTTAGACTACTATCAGCAATTTGAGGATCCTATGCAAGCCTTCCGTGAAAATCAACGCAAGGCTCTGGTCAGTTTATTACCACTTACGTACACTTTTATTGTAACTGTCACATAGGAAGTAATCTTTTTCCTAACTTCACTGTGTTATTTTAACAATTTTAACAGGAAAATCTGGAGCAGAGTGAGAAGGAACGCTCAAGTCAACATGGCCTTGCTCAACGTTGGAGACCAACATTTTTGAAGAAAACCTAATTTTCAGTTATATGTCTCCACTCTTTTCTGTCCTCCATTCATGTTTGTTAATATTCTTTCCGCTGCATTTACATACCTAGTTTCAATGTAGCTTGGAATCATCCTTTGATTATCTCTGATGATTGTTTAACTGCTGGTTAAGAAAGTTGTTGTCAATGTCAACTTGTATTTATATTTGTTAATCATGTGTTCACAAATGTCAGATTCTGTTATATGGATTATAAGCTTTTGCTTATCTCTGAATCATCAGTTGTTTGAGTTCCAAATATGCCTTTTCCATAATTTTGTACATGCTGGTGTAGAATTTGTTATTGCTGGCGTATTGAAATATTTGTTATAGTGAGTGTGAAGTTTTGCATTTCTTCACAATAAAAGAAATAATTGATCCAGTTTTTGAATTTTAATTCCACCTTGTCTTTCCAAAATTGGACCATTATTGATGAATTACACTGACTTTTTGCACAAAAAGACTGTTTTCACTTATGATCATAACATTGCCATGGGTGTCTTGTCATTTTTATTATTTTGGATTTTTTCTTGAAGAAAGCCATGTCCAATGTCAGTTATCCATAATATCTCTTGGGAACTGTTAAGAGCATACTCAGTTTACTATGTTCATGTTCTTTTATTTGGTTTTCCTTTTTTGAAAACTATCTTTAGACCTTTCTTTTCTTTGAGAGCAGTGAGAATCATACAAAGTCACATCAATAAATATTCATACCAGTAATTATATGTACAACTTTAAAAATAGCTATTACAAATTCATCTCCTTTGAAGGTTCCCAAATTAAAATGCCTCACCATATTCTGTGAAGTATGACAAATGGATAAGTTAATTGTCATCCTTTGGCACAACTTCTCTACCATTTGAATATCTTTTATAAATGCTACTTTAAATCAGTCAAAACTTACATGCCTATCCCACCACCACCATTAAAACTGTCGCTGAAAAACATACTGCAGAATCTGTGTAAGGGACACAATCTTTGAGAAACCTCCAGAGAAGTAGAATGGAACGTACGTTAGCCTATCGCTCACCTGCGGTCATGCATAAAGTGTTGATACACATCCACACGCACAGATACACAATTAAAATCCTATCTACAACAATCTTAGAAGAAACCATATACAATACAAATATACAAAAATGTACAGCGAAACGCAATCGTCTCCAACACAAAGAGGAATCACAGGAAATCAGTACACGTTTAATTTAATTCAATTAACTCTGCAAGAGAGGAGCAGGTAGGGAATGCCATCCCGCTACAGAGGAGAACAGCAACGGGCTGGTCGCGTCGGGAAGAGTGAGACAGCGACCCGCCCGCTGCTCATCTCAAGCTCGCTTCGGCTTGGTGAGGGGGATGTACCTGGAGGTGTGGGGCTGGGGGTGGGGGTCGTTCCGGCTGTAGGACAGCGGCACGAGGTAGGGGGTGGGCTCCCCGCCGGCTGACGGTGCGGTGGAGCTGGGGGTGGAGCCGGGGGTGGCGCCGGGGGCGGGGGGGAAGTGCTTCGCCCGACGCTGGGGGCTGGACGCGGCGCCCTTGCTGTCGGCTGCGCGTGCCGGCGCCGTGGTGGTGGACGTCGTGGAGCCGGCGTCCCGCGCGTCCGAGTCGCGGCCGCTGAAGAAGCTGTTGACGGCGGCGAAGGGCAGAAAGGCGAGTCGCGCATAGCGCTCCGCCTGCTCCAGCAGCGCCACCAGCCGCTGGGGCAGCAGCTGCACCGTGATGGAGCGCTCCGTCCAGTTGCCGCCGGTCGTGAGCGGCGGCGGCGGCGGCGGCGGGTGGGAGCCGTCCGAGTCGAAGAGGAAGGCGCGGCTGTTGTTGGCGGAGCGCCGGCTCTCCTTGTCCCCCTTGCTGGTCGCCACGGGCTTCGACGGCGGCCAGTGTTGCCAGATGTTTGTTCCGCCCAGGGGCGGGGGGTTCAAGTCCACGGCGGGCGTCCATTCCGGCGTCGTCGTCTTGTCACGCAGGTCTCGCCCCGTGGCGCTCGACGTCGGTGTCGTCGTCTCCTTGCTCGAGCCGGTGGACTTATCACCCGGGGAGGTCGTCGTCGAGGAGGCAGTCGTGGACGACGAGGCGGCGGTCGTCGTCGTGAGCTTGAGCACGGGCTCGGTGATCTCCGGTTTGACGGGGTCCTGCTGGAAGCTGCGCCTGTCGCCGGCTGCCTCCAGGGGCGCTCCAGTGGGCGCGCGGACAAGCACTGGCTCTGAGATCTCGGGCTTGGCGACGCTCGTCGAATTGAGGGCGGGTGAGTCGGCGGGGCGCGGCGTCTCGGCGGGGGGCTCCGCGGGGGGCTCCGCGGGGACGGTGGCGTCCTCCCGCTCCGTTCCGTTGAGCGGCTGCAGTGTCGTCGCCGCCGGCGAGGCCTGGTCGTCGAAGGCACGCGAGTCGTCCCGGTGGCGCGTGCTGTCCTGGCTGATGCCGTTGTTGCTGGTCTCGGGGATGTCGAGCAGCGGCTGCCAGGCCGGGCCCGTGGCGAGGCCGGTGGCGTCCAGCAGGTCGAGCAGGGCGTCCTCCGCCGTGCCCGTCGTGCCCGTGCCGTTGGCCTCCACGAGCGGCCCCAGACCCTCGTCGCCCACGTGCACGACCTGCGTCGGCACGAACTTGCTCACGTTCCTGTTGGCCAGCAGCGCCGAGAAGTTGAAGCCCGGGTGCATCGGGGAGGGGGCGGGCGCCGCCACCTCGTTGGTGTCCGACGACGACCCGGTGGTCTGCAGCTGCGCAGAGAATAACCAAGTTATTTTAAATATCCTTACAGATTACTGCTTCAAGGAAGGATCAGATCGCAATGATAAAAAAAAAAAGTGCCAGTATTTGAATCAACTCATTGGCATAAGAGGCGGTTGTCTGAGTCGAACCATCCTCTACCATTGACGTCAAGAGTGCAAATACCGGCCTCTGCGGTGCTTTACTTTTTCCGTGCCCTCACGCTGTGCGTGTCACACGTGGGATACTCACCGAGGGCGGGGCGGTGTCGCGCGGCGGGTTGCATTCACCGGCGAAGAGCGGCAGCAGCACGGGCACTCCCGACTCCAGCACCAGGTCCTTCTTGCACACGGAGGAGCTGCGGCAACGAAACTCATCGTCACATCATTTCGTCAAATTGGAGTATCTTCTGCCTCCCTCGTGCATTCTATGAGAAGCTACCAGAGTACAAGGTGTAAGTCTAGATAGTAAATAATTTTATAAATGTTTAAAGGTGGGAAATTTACGCAAATCGAGACGCAAATAAAGTACTCCGGAGAAGCCTGAAACGGAAGTTGAAGAAGTGAAAACGAAGAAGAAACCGGAAAGAAAAGTACTGCTATGAGAAACCGCACCGTACGAACCGTTCCCGGCTGCAGACAATGTCTCGCATGAGGGGACCGTCCGCAACGCGCGGTTTCTCATAGCGGCGTTTCTCTTTCCGGTTTCTTCTTCGTTTTCACTTCTTCAACTTCCGTTTCAAGCTTCTCCGGAGTACTCTATTCCATACATGTTGTTGCTCATACTACAATCAGCAGCAATAAACCAATCAATCTCTTTTCGTCTCTTCTCTCTCACCTCTTGCCGAAGCTGTCGCTGAGGGTGACCTTGTCGATGGACCAGCGCGCCAGGCCCGAGCTGAGCCAGCCCGAGTAGGCCGTGTAGAGCAGCTGCACGCCGCGCGGCTCCTGCATCACGGGGTGCGGCACCACGATGCGCGACAGCGACCCGCCCACCTGCAGCTGCTCGTCGTCCTTCCTGCAACGCAACGCCATCTGTCAATACCCCGCGCTAGAGAAACCTAACGCCCTTTCTAACCATAGAACGGCGGTAGTTGTTTACTGTAGAAGTGAAACAAAAGATAAAAGGCAGGGCGGCAACTATACTGTGGCGTTGCTGCTTGTTGCTTGCCGGGCCCGAGCGGGGAGCCGGGAGCCGGCTTGCTTGGGTTGAGTATGAGAAATCGCAGTGTTGTTTTGATATCCCGCCATATTTCGTGTTCCGAGTCTGTCCGTGGTACGTTTTTAATGAAATGTGGTGAATCAAACATATTCATCGGTAAAGTTTGTTCCCGTTTGACTTCAAAAATCAAAATATCTTAGAACGTGATTTTGTCAAACATTTCATTCGAAGGAGACGCAGAGACGAGATGAAAGTGGTAACACGGGATCATAGGCAAGCTAACCTCTAATACAAAGCCGCCGAAACCGAGTATGAGAGAAGTTGTGTTTTTCTTCACACTTCCGTTTGGAGCGCGGGGATGGAGAGCTGGTCATACAGCCTCGGTTCTCGCCGCGGATGGATATTATGCTACCGCAAGCCTTCTTACAATCTTCAGGTGCAGTTGGTGAGTTCGTTTCATGCTTGACTTGTACAAAATGTATAGCCCTACGACAGCGTCTCTTCCCAATAGGGTACTTCAAAGAAGCCCACCCGACTGGCATCCCGATACTGCGGCGTTATCGCTAGAGTCTCGCGGCGCGATACCAGACATCGTGCGATGTCGCTGCCCGAAGCGCCTACGGGAATTAAGTTGAAACAACGCGGTGAGCACCTCTCGATA
>CABIKL010001516.1:0-15155 GCA_902196195.1 Aptinothrips rufus
TCTTTTTTTTTTTTTTTTTTGCATTAATATTTTTTTATTATTTTTTCTTTAATCTTGCGAAACTCTTTACATGACGTTTGGAGTGGTATATAACATATGCCCGAGGGCCTAGATGTAGTTTTTGTTGTTGGATCTTATAGCTAGGTACAATTTGTCGCTGCGAGCGAGTTTTGAAGTTGAAACAATTTTAACACAATTTAGATCTTGGCTGGAAGCCTGCTTAGATGAGGGCGCACCCCGCAAAGCGTGGGTGCGCGGTGGGGCAGTGCCCCAGAAGTTGCTCAAATAACTAGAGAACCGTGAAAGGTTGATTGGAGCCTGCAGCCCGCTAGGTGTGCAACCCACCGGGCATGTGTGCCTGATGTGTTGTCTAGCCAGCGGGCGTGCAGGTGGCTGCATAGGACGGTGGTTCCGGTGGTTGCACGCTCACCGACGCTCACAGAGCAGTTTGGTAGTTGCATTGAGATTGATTTGTAGTTGCACAGACAAGTGGGAAACCGTTCAATTTTGCTTGGAGCCTGCAGCCCGCCAGGTATGCAACCCTCTGAGCGTTGCTTTCCAATACACCTCGGAAAAGTACGGTGCCCTGAAACCGTTACGTGTCGTGTTTGCTCAAAGGAGTCCTAAGTCCGTTTATAAATACTTGCTTAATTGGAACCAGAAAAATAAAAATAAAAAAGTCAGCAAATTATCAGTAGTAAATTATCATGAATTTTAATAACTTAAAACCGATATTTAAGAAAAACTAAAAACAATCAACTCTTTAGGATCTCACCACATATAATTTTGAGTGCGCCGGAGTGTTCGCATGGTAACACAATGGTGTTTGTTTGTTCAAGAAAAACACGTTTCGTCAGTAGTTCTTGTCAGTGATCTGGTTCTTAATAACAGAGCGCAAAAACCGATACTCCATTCGTAAGGCACCTTCTGCGACACGTTCAAAAATTGTCATTTTTTGGGGCAGCCGATCATTGGCCAATCACCGAGAGCCCCGTACCTCTCGAACAGCTGTCGAAGCACAACTTTCACCGAACGATAGTATAGACAGTACGGTTGTTGTAGTTGCTGTATGAACAGTTGTTTTCTCATACTAGTCTCTCTCGGGGTGTTTGTTGGCATCTAATCAGAAAGGAACCGCAAACAGAGGTTTAGCTTCAGTCGGATTATATTCGCCATCTTAGTTTTCTCAAATTTTCTCGACTTCGACTTTGTTTTTATTATTTTCAAGATGCGTAAATTTTTAGCTGTTCGCTGGGCTTGCTAATCTTATAGTCATCTATCTCCATTTGACGGTTATCTTGGGTCGTTCTTTCAGTATAATGTGAAGAAGCTGGCGTAAATCTTTCTAACTTTTTTAATCCGAACGATACCTCCAACTAGAACAATGGTTCAAAAGTATCAATCACCTGTGCGGGTGTACAAATACCCATTTGAACTCGTCATGGAGGTAAATTACTTCTCTATAACATCATGTTTGTGTTTTTGGTAATGCTGTTATGTTCGTCTCGTACGGTATGTGTCGATTGGAGTCTAGGTTATACAATACTGGCAAGGTGGTTGTTTGATTGAAGATGACAATGCCTTTGTTCAATTATCAGATCATTACTTTTTTTTATTTCTGAATCTGCCTTTTATTTTCTTTTTCGTCATGTTTTATACTCCTTTCCTAATTGTAAAATCTTATTTTTACTCACGGGTCTCTATGAGAGAGTGATTATCTTTGTTACCGCAAAAAGTAGATGTTACTAATCCAGCATACAGTATATTAAACTTCACTTAACTCTCAGTAATTTGGCATATTTTGTGTCACTATTTTGCATTTCCTGTCATTAAAAGGATTTCTTATTTCAGGCTTATGAAAAACGTTTCCCTACATGCCCACAAATACCAGTTTTTGTGGGATGTGAAATATTAAAAGATGAAGATTCCCCAGATGGCTCAATTCGCAAAACAGAGAGACGCTGTAAGCTTATTGTGGAAGCCCCATACCTCTTGAAGAAGGTAATCTAAGCACATGGTTTAAATCATGTTTCCCATCTTGGTCTAATAAAAACCGCTACTCTAAGACTTTTTGTATCATATTGCAAATTTTTTCTTTTTTAGATTATTGGGGTGGATTATGTTTACTTTATGCAGAAGAATGTCTTGGATCGGAGGAGGCGATGCCTCACAATAGAAGCTTTTAATGAAAGTTTCTCTTCACGTGTGGAGATATTAGAAACTTGCAGATATTTTGTAAGTTCACATTATAATTAAGCTTTTTTTTTAGCCCATAATACAAACAGTGTCAGAGTCAACATTTGCTTCTTATTTAATGCTCTGTTTATTATCAACTGAATTCATATTGAAATTGTAAAAGAAATGGCAGCATCTTAAACTTTGGCAATATTTTTCAGGTACATCCTGAGAATTCTGAGTGGACTTGCTTTGATCAGACTGCAAATTTAGACATAAAGTCATTTTTTGGATTTGAAAGCACGATGGAAAAGCTTGGAATGAAGCAATATTCAGCCAATATAGCCAAAGGAAAAGAGATCATTGAGTTTTTTATCAATCAGCTCGCTGAAGAAGGTATCACATCTGTGCCGAGGTGGAAACCAGCAGGTGTAGAGGGAGATTCTGCAGAGGGCGATGAAGTTAAGTAAGTTAATTCTACGTTGTTGTCAACAGTTTTAGTTTGGCTTAGTTCCTAAAATAAGCCTGTGTTCTTTCCTTTTATGTTGAAAAAAAACAAAACTGCCAGGGTAGTTACACTTGTCAAACAAAACGCTTTTCCATTATTATTATTATTATTAATCTTCTTTCTGTCTTTTAGTGGTCAACCAAAGGGGGCTGCAGAGAATACCATGGTTTCTCCAGTATTAGATCGCAATCAGAGTGGTGACAAGACCAAAGGTAGAATAGATTGTTTTGATTATGGTGCGGACATTTACCACTGGATTGCTTTGACTCATTTTGTTCTTCATTTGTGACGCAGATTGTGCATTCCAATTGGACTCTGACTACATTAAACGTTACTTGGGAGAGCTCAGTGTAATGGAAGAATCACGTCTTGTTCAGTTACGTAAGTGGCTAGCTGATCTTCAGAAGGGCAAGGTAAGTTTCTCATAGAAATACAACAAATCATAATTAATATCTCTATCGTCTACTGAAAATATCAAATTTCAGTATAGTTTTGTATTGTTTCTGTTCTCACCACTTTTCTTACTCTTGATTGTAGATGCCCAGTGATGCTACTCTCCTTCGTTTTCTTCGTGCTAGAGATTTTAATGTTGAGAAGGCTCGAGAATTGCTCTCGCAGTCATTGATGTGGCGCAAAAAGCATGCTGTGGACAGAATTCTATCGGAGTATCAAACTCAACCAGTTATTGAAAATTATTTTCCAGGTTGTTGGCACCATTTTGACAAAGGTACCTCCACCTCACCATACTGTAAATTACATTATCTGGTTTTACTTTCGAAACTAACAATTGTAAATTCTTTTCAACAGATGGACGTCCTCTTTATCTTCTGCGCTTAGGTCAAATGGATGTGAAAGGGCTCCTGAAATCAGTTGGAGAAGATGGTCTTCTGAAATTGGTTTGTTACTTTTTGTTTTGTCTGAGGTTGAACGTTCTGATTCTATGCTTGATTATGCAGAATTCATTTCATCAGAGAGATCAAATGGGAATTTGCGGTGGGATGGGGGTGGGGAAATTTGCCTCCTTACAGGATTACTCAGTAGCCTCTGTATATGTCTAAATGTCAGATAGGGATCCAGGGTGGGTTCGCGTCTGCATTTTATCGAGTTTAACCACACATGCCATTTACACTTCAATATATCTTTGTTGCCAGCTGTGAGCCTTGCTGTCAGCTAATTAAAGTTTCTTTTTTCACAGACACTGCATGTTTGTGAGGAGGGATTGCAGCGAATGGAAGATGCTACTCGATCTTGTGGCAAACCAATTTCTACTTGGTGTCTTCTTGTTGACCTTGAGGGACTGAACATGAGACATCTGTGGAGGCCGGGCATAAGAGTAGGTTCTCTTCCTGTGTCAGTCCACATTTATGTCTAGTTCTTTGCCTCAAGATTTCATGTGATTTCTGATCTATTTCAGGCTTTACTTCGAATTATAGAAATCGTGGAAGCCAACTACCCTGAAACTATGGGCCGTGTTCTCATCATCAGAGCACCCCGTGTATTTCCAATTATGTGGACTCTAGTTGGTACTTTCATTCGTAAGTGACGCTGTTGCAGATCTGAGACTGTGTGACATAATTTGTTCATGCATGCTTTTTCCTGAACAAATGGGCTATCTTATTTGATTTTGATATTTATTGTTATTGGCGCAGATGAGAACACAAGAAGCAAATTCTTACTATTTGGAGGGAATGACTATCAAGAGGAAGGAGGCTTGTTAGATTATATTCCTGAAGAGTTTGTCCCTGACTTTTTGGGTGGACCATGCAAGGTACTTCTACAACTGGTCCATGTTATATGCATTATTATTTAGCAATTGCTACTTACCTGCATGTCTCTCTCTCTAGGCTGTGGTGAGTGAAGGTGGCTTGGTACCCAAATCAATGTACATGTCCGAGGTTGAATTGGAAAGGGATGGCTGTCCTCTTACTGAAGATAGCATCTATCGCTCTGTCACACTAGGAAGAGGACAGGTATTAAAACATAGGAAAAATAGAGATGTAGGAACAGGATCTAGTCCACCTGTTTTCAAGCAAACTGAATAACAATGTTTTGCCTCTGCTGTTTTCAGGTGCATGAGGTGCAAATCAATAATGATGATCCTGGTAGTGTCATTACTTGGGACTTTGATGTTATGCGTCAAGATGTTGTATTCTCTGTCCTTCATACAAAAACTCCATTGCCATTGAAAGAAACAGTTCATTCTCCAACTGGTGAGTTATAAAGGACATTTGTCCTATCATCATATAATACATTTTACTAGCTGGCAGTGAGTCTGGAGAACTCATCTTGTGGTTATAGGGATGATGACTATTCTTTCTGGCTTTTACACTTAAAATGCCCCATAAAAAAAGCTTACTTTTTTTCCTTTTGCTTTACTATTGGATTATGCATTGCATTGCTGTTTTACTTTTTTCTTGCAGGCACCTTGCAGTCCTTTGCTGAGCACATGAACCCTCTATCTGTTGATCATGAGCACCGCACAGCAATTGAAAAGCACTGGAAGGAGGGTGTGGATTACTTCCGAATGGAGCAGCCTGTTGTGTGCCATGATGGTGAAAGCATTCAGGTCAGTGTGCATGAGGGATTTCTTCTTTCAAGAAGGACCCACATTTTTGCTTAATTTGCATAATCTCTTGTATTATATGTTTTCATTGAAGGATAGATCATTGCACCTTATCTTCCTCTACTTATTTATCAGCATTGCACGCTAAGATATTTACGTGTATTCTTATAACCAATCTCTTGCAGGGCTCTCATGTGGCTACTCAAACTGGGACTTACATTCTGCAGTGGAAGTTCTACTGCAACCATCAACTTGACCTGTTGGATTCTATAACTGCTCCAAAGGCTCAAGTTATGTACTTCTATGAGCAGCTTAAGTCAGCTGACTACAGGTGAGGCTTTATTAGTTATATCCCTGTTGTCAAAGTGGAGAATGCTTTAATGTAATCAATTATTTTTTCTTATAATTTCTGTTTATTAGGGGTTCGATGTCCAGTCTTCAATCAGGCAACAGTGCACTCTCCACAATGAGTGTGAAGTCTGGAAACAGTTCCTGCCCGTCCAGATGATGGCTGACCCCCGCCAGTGCAAACCCAATCTCTGAAAGCAGTTGACAGATTGGGCGGTGCTAGGCGGTGTGACATTTGACATATGTCCTGGAAACATGTAAAAGATGATTCAAAATCATCTGAAGCAGGAATGGGCTTCATTCATCTTACATACTAGCAAATTATCTACTGATGATCTGAATCTCCCAGTTCGTTATATCGGTACATTAATTTAGGTGAAGGAAAACAAGAATTACATTGGGTTCTCTCTTCCCATTTGTTATGGATAATATTTGATGGTTTTACCTATTTTAGATAATAGAAGGACCCAATGCAACCTACTCAATGAGTAGGCATTTCCTGTGTTTGTTTTTTAGTTAATGTTTTGTTTGGTTTTATGAAGCATTAGTTGAAGCTTGTGATATGTTGCAAAGACGTACTTGTCAATGATTGTCAGATCAATGATATTGTTTAATTCAATTCAAAATTGGAAACCTGTGATCTGCGCGCATCCCTTAGATTACATCAACAAAAATGCATCACTTCTTTGACTGCTTGCTCTTTCTACTTAGTAGTCACCAGTCTCTCCCGTGGAGTAGGTATTGTTCATTTGTTATCAGTTTAATATTATTATTGACTTATTATATTATATGTTCTAATGTATTCTGTACCATCGAAGATTTCACTTTATTTGAAAATTCATGATGTTTGGTAATGGGTTAGCGTACAGCTCCTCCTCAGAGAGGTGATGTGTATCATGCTGTTGTTTAGATTTAGAAATATTGCCTCTTACTGTAAAGATGCAAATAATTTTATAGCACCATTCAAATTTTTAACTCTGTGTGCTACCTTAAAGGAGGAGGAAAAGTTTCCAAAAATCACCGTGTTGATGTTTAGTATATATTCTAATGTGACTCATGAGCAATTACCAAGTGCTAATAGAGTGCTTACAGAACTAGTAATTGTGCCAAATCCTAGTGTTATATCAAAAATGTGATTGAAGTTTCTGGAACTGTTCATATTTAGAGTGTGCAGAAAAGTTTGTGAAGTGGAACATGCAAAAGTGGTTGCTTGACTTTGAAAAGATAAGCTTGTTTTTGCTTGTAGCGTTGAAATGTTGACAATACTCCACCTGAAACTGTCTGTTTATGTACCAGCAGAAAGATCTGTTATTTTAGAAAAATAATACTTGTCTCTAAGGTGTTTTAAAACTAATCCAATTATGTCAATCACCGCTTTTAGTTTCTTTGTTTTAATTCAAAGCTCTGAGGGATATTAAATTGCAGTGACTGGAGTTGTCTTGTCACAATGATTCTATCTCAGTGTAGAAACTATTACTTTTTAGCTTCATGTGCTGATTCTTGGCATTACTTTTGGCAAATTTTAGTGTTGAGTGAATGTTATTTTGAAATCCTACTCAAGAGCTGCTCAGCAAAGTATATTGATTCTAAAAAATACTGTGCTGGTGTAGAAAAGACTTCTCATTACATTTGTTTGAATAACAAGTTGCTGTTTGATCTCTCACTTGGATAAATAACATTTGGCAGCTACCTAGAATCTCACTGCTTCTTTGCTTGTTTAAAACTGATATCAGATCATAGTCAAACATGAATATTGCATATCCCAATGTATATTTATCTAGCCAATAGTTTTGTCTAGGAAATATTTATGATGTGATATAATTGAAATATTGTCTTTATTTTTAGTCATTGTATTTTGTCTGCCCCTGAGTTTTCTCACCGGAAATCATCATCACATCAATTTTATGTGCACAGGTATTGTTTTCCTATTTGAATGAAATCATGCCACCTTCAGTCAGTGTGTTGAAGTGTGGGGAAAATTATTCAGAGTTTGAAACGCCTTTTGTTTTTTTTTAGTTGTGATGAAAATACCTTTACTTAACTTTTGTTCCTTATTATTGTCTAATGCAATGTATGTGTGTCCCCATACAGTTTTTGTAAAAGGTTCACTATCTATGAAATGTTTTGTGTTTGTCGTAAATCTGTCAATTAATATGAAATCAAACTGCTGTCCGTCTGATATATATATGTATTTTTTTTTTAAATTTTTGTTGTTGTTGTTCTGATTTGCTCTTTTTGCATGGGTCATTATTATTATGTCCTCATGTTATCAGACATGATATGTACCTTTATCGTTGATCTATCATTCAGTTATGCTTTGATTTTCTGCAGTCAGTGTGTCTGCTGCTGTGCTCTATTTTTTTTGGTATTGTGTTCAGTTCTAAACCACATCTTATCGTTTGGAACATTTATCCTTAATATGTACTTTGTGAATTGTTACTTTTATGAATATTTCATTGGTAGTAATCCTTCCTATTTTATGTCTTTGAGTTCGTGTCTCAGTACCCCATCAACATATAAGATAGTTTACATGTTGCTATATTATAAAGGAAGTTCTGTTTATATTATTCGATGTTGAAATTGTACTGTTCTCATTTATCATGGTAGCTGAGAAGCATTAATAATTGATTCAATCAAAGCCCACTTAACTCTTTCATATGGTTTCAGGTTCAACTTTTGTGGCAAATATTGGATTCCAAGCTGCTTTTAAAACAAAAAGAAGGAAAATGATAATATTCATATCTGTTACATACATAGCTTACTCCTGCTTCCAGTGAACAAACTCTTCATCTTTGTTAAATAGATTTACAACGAGAGTGTATACAACGAGAGTTCTGTACTTGCACGTAACTTTGATAATAGCTGCACTAACTTACATGTTTGTGAAAGTAATCCTCTATCAGAGTGACGCGCTCTACAGATCCAACAGTTACCCCAAGCTTTCTTCTCTTAGTTATGGTGGTTACTATAGGGACCAGTCAGCTGATAGTATTGAAGTAATGAAAAATTTAATGATATGACATGTTATTGGAAGAATCCAATTTAATTTAAGATTTTAATTCAAACCTGTTGAAAGTGCTGATTACTTTTTAAGTATTGTAGTATAATATATTCTTGCTATTCTCTTTCCTTTTGTGTTTGAACCTGGTGGGCAAGTTGTGTTATTCACATTTTTATCACCTAACCTGTATTTCATCGACTATTGCCTTATCTTGTGCTAGGATGTTTTATCTCTGATGTGGATTCCTTGCGGGTCAAAGAAGCACTATCAGTACCCTTTTCCTTTTTTCTTTGTTTTGTTTCATGTATGTTGTTTGTGTTAGTGAGTGTGAGAGACCATACTTGTGAAGTTCAAGTTATGCAATGAAGTTAGTTGGTATGCCCTGCATATCTTAGTTCTTCTGCTATTATTTTTAATGAAATTAGTCCAGTGTCTGAAGACAGTCTGCTGCATAAAATGTACATCTGCCCCATTTAGTGCATCTTTACCCAACTTTACGACCATTGGCTTTCAGTATTTGGGATTAAATATTTCAGATTATCTTTTTTTTTAGTATTCGGAGTAGTACAGAGCTCATTTCAAGTGGTGCAGCAAACATCTTTATCTCAAATTCTTTTTGAAACCCATAATGTATTCTGCATAGTCCATAGAAAGATAAAATCTTCTGTAGCCTTCCAGCTGTAACTTAACAGATTTTAAAACCTGGGCAATGTATTTCTTCGTACTCAGCAAAGAGTCCAACTTACATATGCATAAAAGTATCTGAACAAATCAGACTTTTGACATTTGATGGACACTTTTCCTATGTGGTACTTGATTGGTATAATATTACATTGCAGATTGCAAAATTGTGCAGTGTTTTCAAATGCTCAACTGTCCATACATAAGTGTTAATCAAATACATTTTGATTATATAAAGAATCAGCGGGATCTGATTTAAACAGATATTTTGGTGTTGTGACCTTATTTTGTATGGGAATTTTTTCAGATGGAGGATTGTTACATCCATAAGTTGTAGGGAGTTCAAACATGTGAATGTCAGTCAACTAGTGTTCATTATTGAATTACATCTGCTTGGATCCAATATACGTTGGTCTTTTTCTGCAAGAATTCGTTTCTTTGGTTTTTTTATCAACTCAAATAATATATAATTACCTATTTTCAAGTGATCATTTTTTTATTTACATTTGTTTGATACATTCGTTTGAGATTTTGTGCCTACTGGAAAATACATCTCAGATTACTTCTTCTCTAAATTAAAATGTGCGGATTACCTCAAAATGAAAAGCACAATTAAAGTCCAATAGAATCAGTTGTCAATATACACACAACTTTACATACATACATACAACTACAAAAAAAAATTATATTTGTATATTAAAATAATCAGGTACTAAAATGGGCAATGAGTAGACAAGCCCATGTTTGTATATTGCACAGGATCTTTACATAGCTTATTCAAAATACACATTAAATAAGTGCAAAGACAAATGCATGTACAGCCTTGGATTACTATCGTACAATCACAGCCTGAGGAGGCTAAACCAGCTTCCCGATGAATGAACCATAGTTCTCGCGATCTCAGACAGCGGGCGGGTCGGATCTCTTGGAGTGGGTCTTGATGTGCTTGGCGAGGTGGTCGCTCCTGATGAATCGCTTGGAGCAGACCGGGCAGGCGAACCTCTTCTCGCCGGTGTGCGTCCGGAGGTGCCTCTGGAGCTCGTCCGACCTCGTGAACCTCTTGCCGCAGAGCAGCCAGGAACAGAGGAAGGGCCTCTCGCCCGAGTGCCAGCGCATGTGCGCCTTGAGGTGGGAGGACTTGCCGTACGAGCGGCCGCAGCCCGGCACCTCGCAGGGGTGCACTTTGGACGGCGTGAGGGGCCCGGCTACAAGCCCGGCTACAAGCCCGGCGCCGGGCGAGGCCCTGCTCCTCTTCTGGGCCGTCTTCTGCGCCCTGCACTTGGCGCAGCGGCACTTGTTGGCCTTGGTCTCGTCGTGGAGGGGCTCGGGCCGGGCGGCGCGCGGCGCGGCCGAGCGCGGCGGGGGCGTGTCGGGCGGCAGCGGCATGGCGGCGGACTCGACCTGCTCGGTCTTGATGGTGGCGGCCGCGGGGTAGTAGTTCCACTGGTACGACGAGTACTGAGCGCTGAGCTGCGCGCCGTACTGCTGGTGCACCGGCTGCACTCCGAACTGCAGCGGGGCGCGCCCCACGCCGGGGAAGTCGAGCAGGTGGTGCGAGGCCACGGCGCCGTTGACGCCGGCCCCGGAGTGGGTGACGGGGGTGTGCATCATCGCCGCGGCGGGGGGAGATGGCTGCTGGTCCGGCCACCGCTGCGCCCACCGCTGCTGTTGAGGTTGTTGCTGCTGCTGCTGCTGTTGCTGCTGCTGAAGGGATTGTTGTTGTTGCTGCTGAGGTTTTTGCAAGTGCGGCTGGTGCTGCAATTGATGCTGCAGTGATTGTTGTTGTTGTTGTTGCTGCTGCTGCTGCTGCTGCTGGGGCGGCTGCTGCTGGTGAATGGTCTGCTGCTGGAAGTACTGCATGCCGGACTGGCTCTGCTGCGAATAGTGCAGGCGGCTGCACGTGGCGGCCAGCAAGTTCAGCGGGGACACCTGCAGACAGCGGAAAAGACTGTTCAGTTACTGCATCCCACGACCGACTGGGGGAGGGTTCCGAAAACTGATCAAGCGAACACGGAGAGCAAATGATCTTTAAGGAGCACCCATTCCTTGAAGAGCAGGGTACTAACACAAGGAAGGGCGCTTGGCTCCGCCGCGTAGTGTATGGACCCCTTGACCGCCCATTCTGATCATATCTATAGATATCACACAGGTTACGCCCCTCCGTTGATGATGTCGTGTGCGCTGCCCCGTGCCGAGCGGAGCCGAACCGAGAGACTCCCAGAATCCGGAGAACCAACCCTCTAATTATGAGGCCATCCTAAAGGAGTGAGATAAAGTGGCCGGGAACGCGACGCCGGCCGGCCAGCCTGGTCAGGGCGGGCCTTTATAGCTGATGTGTGAGATAGCCGAGGGAGTCCCGGGCTGGGTCGGCCCGGGCAGGGCCAGCGCGGGTTGGACGGGACACCGCCATGGACCATGGGACGCACGATGCGTGGGAGCGGACGGACGACCAGCCCGGCAGTCAGTCAGCCGGCAATCTCAGGAACATTATGTAAGTACCGGCGGAACAAGTGAGCCGATCGCCTTCATCTTGGGGATCACAGATAACCTCACACACTACATTCAGAGGGACAATTTTATGCTTTAATGTGTAGGCATGCACAAGTATGCATAAATTTGTCCATAGCTCATCACAATTTTCTCAAAATATTTTGCTGAAGTACTATTTTGTGCTAAATTGTCGACGAATTTGCGGGTAGTTACGGACAATTTTTTTTTCTGTAATCTTATGCATAAAATTGGGATTAGTTACAGAAGTACAAAACCAAGCCACACTTTTGTGCAGAAATTAAGGACAAAGGTAAGATAGTACCTTGTTACGCACAACATACTCCAAAAGAAAGTACAATTTAGTATAAATCCTTCAATCTCAATTGAGTTGTCCGTGGTATTAGAAAGGAAAAACTACATCAACAATTTAGTGTGCAGTGGTCACGTGAAGCCTTGTTCGGCACTCGATTTTCTTTTCAGTGCGAGCTTGCCAATAGCAAATTTTTAGCTTTTCGAAGAAGCTATAGCTCTTTGAACTAGGAACATTAAAACTCACTCTGAGTCAGGAATCTGTAATTCGGTATAGGGATATAGTGTGAATGTGAGGAGCCCCTCGTAGATAGGCAACCCAACCAGCTCTGATGACAGTTGGGCAGCAGCGCTCTGCGCGGTGCCGAGCAGCGCAGTGACCACTCCTGACCACCCTCGCTTAGACCTATTCTTATTCCGCTTCGTTGGCAATGGAAGAAGAACAAGACCAAGTACTAAAGGACACTATGAGAAAAAGAGTGTGCGTTCGCAATTGGCCCGCCGCGTCTGAGGAGGCCGATCGCGAACGCACGCTCTATTTCTCATACTGTCCTTTTGTACTTGTTCTTTTTCTTGTTTTTCTTCGATTTCCAACCAAAACGCACGGGGAGCTCGTGTTATAGTCCAATACCAGCATGACTTTCGCCTTGGGCTCTCCGGCTGTTGGAGCTCCGAACGCGCCCGAACGGGCCCGAACGGGGCAGGCGGGGTGGAGGGACGGGGGGGTGCGGGAGCTTCGGTTGCAAAGCCAAGGCGAAAGTGACGCCGGTGAGACTATTCTATTCAGAAGGACAGTGAGGGGTGACGAGGACGAGAGGGCGGCGCGAGGGAATTAAACGGAGGTGAAGGGACGGGGCAGCTTTATCCATCAATCGGCGATCGAAAGTTAGACATCATTACGCCAAGCAGGCGCCGTACCGACGTGAGGCTTCTCCAGGATCTGTATTAAGGTCGATTAGGCTGGTAATGACGAGCAGCCCATCATAATGACGGGGCGGGGCGGGGTGTGGCGGGGGTGGGCGCGCGGAGCGTCGGGGCGGGGCGGGGCGGGGCGGGCGGGTGAGACCCGCTTGGCACGGGGGCGATGCGTGCAGACGGTCTGCCAACAAATTGTTTTTGGGGCGCCACAAAACAACTAACGTGTTCGACACGGAGGCCTACATTACGCGGGCAGCTGGTCTAGACGCTGCTAGAGACGGCAAGGGAAGGGTTGAGGCGAGGCTAGGTGAGGCGCCTGGCCGTGCCCTTGTTTTCACGATACCGCAACTTTGAAGGTCGCCCTATGATCCGTTAGGTGGCCAAGGGATCAGTAGGATAATCAGCATGTGCGCTGTGCACCCAGACTGCAGCCCCCGATTTGGTCCATTAACACAGATCTGAAGGACGAGCAGGTGCATCAAGAGGCTGGTTGCCGATCTTCAGCGGCTTTCATTTGACATGATATGGCCAGGGATTGGACATTTGGACGGCAGCAGTCTTAACAGGCACGAAACAGAAAAACGGGATAATAAGTCGTGGAGTTACACATCCCTCGTGATCGAAGATGAAAGGGGTATTCATGTCCAGGACCTACGTACTTTTTCCGCGTCGATCGTTTGGCCCCTTCAAATATCACGTGAACACATTTTGGACTACTTTTGACCCCCCCCCTCCTTTCCCCACCCTCTTGGAGATCATCCCCCGCCTGTCCCTCACCCTGCATTTAACTGAACGCGATCACGAGCTCCGACCCCCACCCCTCTGGGTGATCAAGTGATATTTGAACGGCCCTTTCTGGTCTCTCGTTTGATGTGCTCGCGCAAGGGGTATTGACAAAATGTAATTAGCGTCACTATCTCGATTGCCTCAGATTGACAGGAGATATGCCAACAAAATACACCAAAATACACAGGAAAAAACTTTCGCCTTGATTTCAGTTGCATCCCAAGCACTGCATGCAGTTAGAACATCGCGAACGAGAATCTGCGTAAATCTTTTATTGATGCCGAGAAGACTAATTGACAGCCCGGCAATATGCTTGCGACCCACGGGCAGAACCAGAGAACATAGAGAAAATGGAGGGAACAGATTAGCTGCAGCAGCTAAGGCAATCGTAGAATATGGTCGTAAGAACTTTTAGCAGCTATAGCTGAGATTTAGCTATGCAGGTAAGGCTTTGGCTGCCATAGCCAAATGTTAGATATAGCTGCTAGAAATCTTAGCTGTCCATATTCTGCAAGTGCCTCAGCTGCTGCAGAATCTGTTCCTTCCGCGAAGTATGGCATGTCAGTGTGTAATCAGGAACTGGACCTACCTGTGTCTGCTGGAGCTGGTCGTACGAGTGCGGGTAGCTGGCGTGGTACACGGGGTTGATCCTGAGCGAGGAGGTGGCCATCGCAACGGAGAGACCCTTGGTGATAACGTAGGTAATCCTCTGCACTGGCAGTCACTCACACCATGTCACACGGACGAGCGCGACAAACACGTCCTCTCTCGGCGGCGACCTCTGCTTGACTGGCTCCGGGCTCCGGGGCTCCGGCCGGTGTCCTCTCTCCCCTCGCCCCTGCTCCTCGCCCCTGCTCCTACTCTCCTCGAGACCGGCTCCAGCGCCAGCGCAGCGAGCCCGGAGCGGGCCGTGCTCCGGGAGTAGGGGACTCGGCTCCGGGCCTGGCACCTGCCCGAAGACCCGACATAATCCGAGCCCTGCCGGCCGGCCAGGTCCCGGCGATGGGCTGGACCAATCAGTGGAGGGGGCGGGCTGGGAACGCCCCCTCTCCGCCGCCACTCCGCCCCCACGCGCTTCAACCCGCCCCTCCCTCCTTCCGCATTAACATGCAAAGCGATCGCTCAGCGACGCTGCTCGGCGAACACAGATGTATCTACTTCGAACAATGTGCGACAATGAGAAAGCGATCACACAAATGGACACCCTAATCTTTGATATTCGACATTCGCGGCGTTCAGTGAACCAACGACTAACGTCCTGTCGCTCGTACCTGAAAGTACAAGAGCTGTAGCTGGTTTCCATCACTCTCTTGCATACATAAGGAGCGAGCTAACTGCAACCAGCTACTATCCCCCCCCCCCCTCCCCCCCAACCT
>CABIKL010001517.1:0-15145 GCA_902196195.1 Aptinothrips rufus
GGGGGGGGGGGGGGGGGGGGGAGTGGTAACGCAAGGCAGATGTCGTGTGAATTCTTGGGTCTCTGCCAAATGATTCGCAAATGGTTTTTGTGGCGAATATTCACCGGGGCGAAGAGCTTGGCAAGGAAGGCGTATGGCAACATTTGACTGTAGGAATGTGCTTGTAGGCTCACTGATTAGACTGGGTTCGGAATGGTAATGCGCTTGAGCTGCTCGTGTTCTGTAGCAGTTCATGGAGTCATGTCTTTGTGTGCATTTTATGTTCCTTTAATCGAACGGCTTGTCCCCAGAGTGCACTTAGAATTTTTCATATGTATTTAAATATCGTCCTACGATTAAGGAAAGACTTTATCGACCGTGTACTCTTAATATGGTTAGTATTCTAATGTTTACTTGCGACTGCCCATGAAATGTGTACTGCCTTGACACGTTTGCTTCATGCGACCGACATCTTAAAGCCGATCAGCTTAAAAGCTTACGTCCTGGCAAAGTATACATGGGTCGCCTGGTGGAGCTCGGAAACGAATTTCTTGAAGGCACTTGCTCTGTAAGCGTGGTCCCATGCGCTGACTCTGTTGGAAATTTAAACAACATGAAAGTTCATGGAACTCTCCGTCAACCTCAGTTATTTGGGAGTACTTCCAATGGTGTGTATTGCAAGTTTTCATTCAATGCTGAGAGTTGTGCTTAATATACTGTTCTAACCTTTCTATTTAATGTAGCGAGAAAAAACAGTTCTGATGAATCAATTATAAGAAAGTTATTGATGAGGGATCCTTCCATGCCTCTAATGGTGTCAATGGCAATATTTGGGTTGATACCTTTGAGACTGTCGCGTCCTTGTGAGTGTTTCTTTCACATTTTGAAGTTACCTTGAAGTCCTGCAGCCGTGTCACATTAACCAATACGTCTTCCATAGATATCCCGAGTGCAAATATTTTCCGCTCCTCAATCCTGTACTGTGTGACAGTGAGTAGTATCGTACTTCTGTCAACTGGGCATTTGCTGTACGAGCATGGGATGACAGTGCTGCGATCTAGGTCTGCCATACATGCCAGACTGCACGCTATAACGCTCGTTCTTGGGGTAACGCCCAACTTCTTACTCCCGTTTATTTGGATAGAATGCGGAACGTTTTCGGGCGAGACTTCTGCACTCTGTAGATACCAGGTAACCAGTTACCAGGTCAATGCATTCACATTTGGGGAGTAACTCAAATTCAACCTTATGTTTTCGTTTTACTGTTTCAAGCTTCTGTTTGCTGATTTAACCGGAACTGAGTTGCGAAGGGGGAAGTACTACCAAAGAAATAAAAAAATCTTCGTCCTTGTCTGGATTGCACTTTTTATGGTCGCGTGTGGTGAAATGAAGTTGGGTATTGACCTCTTCAGCGTTCTTGCACTAACGTCCAGCATACTAATCCAAGTATCTATTTTGATATGGTTTACTACCCGAGCTTGTGAAATCCAATATTCGGCTGAAAGCGTTTTGCTCTACCTAAAGAGGGTATATTCTGTTTCGTTTCTCATAACATGCTCATCTGCAAACTGCATCCCTAGTTAGTAAACGGTATTTAAAATTTGTTTTACAGGCTTGTAATGCCCGTTTATTTATGGCTGATCATATTCAACGTGCACGTAAGCTGTGGGTCGAGCTCAGGGAAATACGTGATACTGGAAGTGTTTGCGCGCTAGTTGTCCACCACGTGTACCAGTGCTTTGCCGTGACCTTGTCAATATACGCAATTCTTCAGTTTGGAAAGCACGAGAATGTATATCTTGTCATGCTTCATGGATTTCTGAGCCTTAGATCGTTTATTGCGATTTACATAATATGCAACGAGGCCCATCGGTGTGCAACTAAGGTTCGTTGATTTAGTGTTTTCTTTAAATTATATTTCTCAGCTCACTGCAACTTTCCGAAGCGGAAAATTGAGTAGAAATCGAGGTTCCTGCTTTACGAAACGAGGCTGTTAAATTCACGGCCTGGTTCCCATATAAAAACACGCAAACACCTTCATTCCCTCTGTTTCCAGATGAACGACGATTTTATTACGGCATTGGATCTGTTATCCCTCAAAGCAACGGATGATGACGTTCGAAAGGTGGTGGGTTGATTTCAGGATTTTCGGTTGACCTCTTCCTATTTTTTGCGTTCTAGTTTGGGTATATCTTTATTTTGACCAAAAATGTTTGCAGGTCAACTTATTTTTCTTGTCGGTTTCTGCAAAGCCTTCCTTGCCATCACTTGGAGGATTCACGACCTATAACCGATCGCTTATTTCATCAGTATGTGTTAAATGAATCAGTGATATCGGTTCTTGACTGGTCACATCCAAGTCTTTGCTTCAAAATTATGTCTATTTTGCAGGTCGCTTCTGGAATTGTGACGTATCTAGTTATACTTTGTCAGTTCCAGCAGATGGACAGGCAAGTTATTTCATTAGTAATGCTTTTTGCACTAACCTAATAAAATAGAAGTGCGATTTGAGCTATGTTTTGAATTTGATCTGAACGATACACGGCATCAGTGATAAAAAATTTCTAGTTCAAATTTCGAACTCGAAAAGTGGTAATCGCTCGGTTTTATGCCAATAAAAGTTCTATTCAAGCGATGTAGATTGAATGTCTTTGATATTTGCATTTCAGGAGCATTTCTAACGCCACGACCGAGGAGGCGCTCTGAAGCAGCGCAGTCTGCCGGAGGAAAAGTGCTACTAGCTCTACTTAGTTTTTGCCCCGTCTTGTCCGCTTGAATTAGAAATAAAATTACCTATCGGAAGTTTTGCTCTTCTTCCATACTGTTTCACATGAAATGTAGCACAAACTACGACGATGTTATCTCCGTGCAGGGTTCATTAACTCTTTGCGTGGGGCCAGGGCCACAATCGCATCACTGTAGTTGGGACCCGCCGGAATGTGGTGTAATTCTGTACTAACTGCAGGGGGAAGAGTGGGGGCTGTGCGCTGATGGTATCGGGCATTGATTTTTAACGGCGGAGCGTTTGGTGTCATGACGTGATCGTTAGTCCTGGGCCCAAATCGACAGCGAGCGCGCGGAACGCTTGCGGCGGAGACTGTTTGGTCTGCTTACCTCGATTCGATTACCAGCAGAAATTTTGATGCATATGCATTTGCGATTAGGGTCTGTCTATTGATCTAGTTGGCGCAGAAAGAGGATAAGCTGTTTCTTAGGCCATCTGCGGGTCAGCTGACGTGATGTTTCTAAAACTGAACGAATGATTTAGGAATGCAGTCCTACGGCGTTATTCGGTTTTACTTCGTCTGTGATACGTTTCGTGAGTTGGTTTGGCACGCTATAGATGGCGGTGTCGGTTACAAATAACGTACGTTTTGCATTCATATGATGCGGATAGTGCCAACAAACTTGTTCTGCACGCCAATGCTGTGGCAAGCAATGTGATGGTATGTAAGTTAGCAAAACACTGCGAAGCAAAGCACTTACCCCGCGTTGTTTTTGTTTCGGTTAAGAGTTCTTTATAGCATCCGAAATCCACTGCATTTCAGAGAGCTTTCCGGCCAGATGCTATCATGTCATGGTACTGTACACTGTGTGCAGTAGCTTCTCAGATGTTTTTTGATGAGCATTGACCGGCAATGACTCTAAAAGAAACGCTGTTGTACAGTGGTCTTAGCGCCCTGTTCTCAGTGTTTTGTTGGGTTGCCCGCCTTCTGTGGGTAAGTGAGTGCTTATAGTTATATTTGTGTCACTGGTTGTTTGCCATGATTTGGCTTGATTAATTTTATGAATTTATAGAAACGGTGGCGAAAAAAGAAACGCGCTGTGCGTCCGAAACCTGACAATCAAGAGGCAAATGCTGAGGATACAAATTCGGAGGATAAAGTTGACAATGTGGCATGTGGTATCTGTTGCAACACATTCAAGAACGTTGGAGAGAGGCAAGCTAAATTTTGCTTTTCCAAAAAATACCATTCAAAATTTCTCTTTTCTAACTCTCTAACAAAAGTTTTTTCTTCCAGCGCTATAGAGTCGCTTACAGAGGACAAAAACCGCCGTCGTTGCTTCCGACCCGCTTGTTGTTTACCGCGGTGCTGCCCATAGAAACGCGAAAATAAGTTTTGTTCATTTGAAGCTGATCTCTGACTTCTAACGTCTTAGGGCTGTGGGGTTACATACAAAAAAATATGCCCGTAAATGACGGAGAAACTTAAAAATCGATTAATTCCGATAAGTAAAAAGAAGGAAACGTTTTATGAAACGTAGTTTGTCCTGCTGAGCTCAATTCCCATAACGACTGGCTCTGCATCCGATAAGGCTTCCCGCGAGGTGACCTCACGCAACCGGCAGTGCGAGCTGGGTCAGATCGGTGGCGTTCCCTCTGCACTTCCAGCTGGAAGACCTCCAAATGGACTTGTTCCTATACATGTCGCATAAGCAGACATTCGCATTCAGCAAGTCGATTTCGTTGTGTTCCATTTAGTCTACACTCTAAATGTCTAGTCACGTTTTCGTGCGGACTTAGTAACAATTTTAAACATAACTAGAATTAGTTACAGTTTTGTAACGATGTAGGAACCATTTCGTAAAAATTGTGTAATTAAGTAGTACCAAATTGTTACTACTCCTAGTTATGTTTAAAATTGTTACTAAGTCCGCACAAAAAAGTGACTAGACATTTAGTGTGTACAGCTTCTATGACTGCCTTCGCGGCATTATTGTAGTTTTTTCTGCTTTGAGATAGTGTGATTATTCTGGACGTGAATCGTATATTCCGTTGTCGGCGACCTAGATACGACTTGTCGCTACCGGCTTCTGACTTTTGATAGCACTGTAGGCTCGACTTCCCGGCTGTCCGCGTCCTCGCCGATCACATAATCGGTCCATAAATTATCCGCGCGACGGTGCACTTTCATGACGGCCGGGAAGCGGGCGGTGCAGGGGTGGGAGCGTTGGGGACTCTTGACTAACAGAACAGTTGGCAGCTGTGGCTTGACCCTCTGGACCATTTGACAGTCGGCAGGAAACACGCCAAAGTGGAGTAGTGCAGCTCTTTTGGCATGCCTATGACCGCTCTGCACTCACACTCAGGCGCAAGAAGGCTGGCTGTCAGTGGAAAATTAATGTTCACGCCCACGTTCACTGCTGCTCACTGTGCGTGCAAATGCAATGTGACGTTATTGTTTTTTTGGGCTCCGAATAAAAATCCTTTATGACGCTTAACATTCCTTGTCCGTTTCGCAGAAAAACAGGTCTGATCTTTCGTTGGTTACGTTGGTAGCAGAACGCCTTCGATCACCTCCCAAGGACTGCGCTCGTGCTGCTTGGGTACCTCCGCACCTCCTCGGCGGGCGGAGACGATATCTTTGAGAGTTGGGTCCAAGGCGCACCGACCTGACCGTCCTCGAGTCCAGCCCCAGCGGCAGCGACAGTGGAAGCTTCCCTGCGTGTTGACGCACTCCTGCGACAACCCCCGTGTCAACTCCTGTTGCTTTCAATAAATCGAAGTGCTGTCATTCACTACTAATTGTTGTTCTCGTTACCTCGTTGTTGCGCCCACTACACGCACCGTGACGCTTACATTCATCCGTATCGACACAAAATCCAAACCTGTGGCAGAAAAATAAAATAAAAATTAATACGTATATTTTGTGATACCGCTAGTCTATCTAGTCCGTTCAGCTATATCTATCTACTTCGGTGCTTATTTAGTTCCATAGTTCTAAGGTCAACATCCGATTGCCCCGGAGGCGCCGTCTCTTCTGTGCTCTGTATACTCCGTCCGTGCGCCATCCTTGTGTCATGTCTCTGGTTACTTACGTCTCTCTCTCTCTCTCTCTCTCTCTCTCTCTCCGTCTCTCTCTCTTTCACTCGCTCAGTGTGCAATGGGGCACACGCAGTCTGGTGGGGATGGTGGGTCGCATCTGTTTTGTCACAGCTAGCAGGACGACGCGACAAGGGCGTGGAGGGAGGGAGGGGTAGAGGGTGAGGGGGGGGAGAGAGAGAGGGAGACAGAGAGAGAGAGAGAGAGAGAGCGAGAGCGAGAGCGAGAGCGAGAGCGGGAGAGAGAGAGAGAGAGAGAGAGAGAGAGAGCGAGCGAGCGAGAAAGAGAGAGAGAGAGAGAGAGAGAGAGAGAGGACTAGAAGCAGGGCTTCGACAACAAATTACTATTGTTTTGTGTAAGATGTTTGACATGTTGATAGTCGTAGTATTTAAATAGACCGAGTCGCCGAAGATCCGCGCAGCCATTTCATGGAGAGTGCTTTTTGTTGCCGTCCCATTATGAGAGAGTATAGTTTACAGCAAAGCTACACGGAGATAATCGCGGCGGCATTCAACCGACTGCGTGGCGTGGCGCGGCGTGGCGCGGTGCCAGCTCAGTGGGGCGTGCTGCACGACGCACGTCACCTGTAGTGCTTTAGCAGGCTCTTGCTAGAACCCACCGAGCCTCCCAGTGGTAGCCCTGCTCCCCGCAGGGACAGGATGTGTTCCAGCGGTTCTTCCTCATCCCTTTCAAGTCGGAGTTGAGGGCGGCGTCGACGTAGCAATGCGGTCTCCTCGCGGCCTCTAGTTCCCCTGGAACAACAGCGAAACGCACACTGCAAAAAAAAATAAAAAAAATACCCGTTATGGGGAGCTTTTCCCGAGAAACACGGGTGTACTAACCCTAGTTTCAGAATTTTTTGGGATCATGTTGAGAGCTGTATCAAAATGAGCAGGACACTCTTTAATGCATTCCTACGTAATCTAACAAAACGAGCCCCAATGATTTTGAAATTCGTGTTACTTTTCCCCTGTTTGTCTGAAAGTGCTCCCTAGAACTGGTGAAGAACGTAACTTCATCTTGCGCCAAATTTTAAATTAAAGATCAATGAACATAGATTATAGTTTTCTGCGGAAAATATTAGAAGTGGAATGTTAGTAGCAGTCGCTCATCACAAGACACAGTTATTGTTCTGAACTGAACCTTACTTACGCAGATCTCGCGTTGCGAAGCGACACGGGTTGTCCTCGCTTCTCGTGCACTCGTCCATGGAGCGCACGTGCTTCAGAGGGCAGCAGGGGTCAGGGCAGAAGCTGTACCGAGCGCAGCCGAAGGGCTCCTTGTCATTGGCTCGTGGGTCCCCATGAGACGGGCCCGTGTCCCAGTCCAGACACCAAGCGAAATTATCGCAGGGTTCGTCAAAGTGGCGCAAGGCGCTCTCACGCTTGGACATGGTCGGGGTAAATAGTGAGGTTTAGGGACAAGTTCTCAACGGAATTCACATCTTGTGTTTGTCAGTGGCGTAGTAAAATGCGAGCTCTTTAAGAAAATTTGTCTTAGGTTAGTTCTAAACTTATTCACAGAAAAATCAAAACCCAGAATCTAAGGCAACTCAAACCAGAAACCAAGGCAAAAACATATTTTTGGAGGTGATTTTGAGACCTGTCGCAAAATGATCAGCAAACTTCGAAACGCGTTTTGGAATAGGTCTCAAAATCACCTTCAAAAATATCTTTGTTACCATTGTTTCTGGATTCGCATGCCCAAGATCCTGGGTTTTGGTTTTTCTGTGTTACCTTCATTGCAAAACGACACATGAAGTACGCAGCAGTCGTTCTCCACTGAAAGCGGTCGAGTGGTCCAATGAAACCCTCAAAGTTCTTCTCGTCGTCTTCTCTGAGATCTGTGCATGTTTTGTCCAAGGAAAGCACTCTCTCTCGGTTCTCGTAACGCATCTTTTCTTCCATAGATTCGAATATGCCCTCCTCTTTCCCCTTAACAGTAAAAGAATTAATGAATGCTCGCGTGAATGTTAGCATGGCTTGTTTGCGTTCCAGACTACGTACTTTCGGCGTTTCCTCCGTCTTGTTGACCGGCCAGGAGAGCTGATTATCCCTCATTGCTCTCACGGTGTCATCAGCTTGACGTAAACGGATATTCGAGAGTTTGTCCTGCAGAAATAATAAACTTTTAGACCAGGACTGCATGACAAAATTCCGCTGGCGTACTAGCAGTTTGATCGATAAAATTTTCGCCTTCGAATGTATTTTTCAATGAACTTTTCATCAGATTATTATGTAAAATTGTGAAAAAGTCGCTAAAAGAAAATGATAAATCTTTTAAAAATATAGTAAATTTTTTTTTTTAATTCAAGTGACTTTTTTACACTAGTGTAAATAGCACCTTTTTTCTTGGGGCCGGGGTTGGTGTGCCACTTTCGTCTTTTTGGCATTATCCACATAATGCAGATGCAGCGTCTTCAAAGGGTACCTACCGTACCTGCCGAAAGAGCTGCCTGCATCCGACTTTGAGAAAGTACCGGTCATACGGCAGGTGTTTTTTCTGCTGATATGTGTAAGAATCTTAATTTTACGATAATTCATGCCTCTGCAGCCTGCAAAATGTTATTTCTTTATTTTATGACTGTATTAATATCTCCTTGCGCACCTGCAAGTACTTGAGGCATCCCACGAACCCTTCTTCGCAAGCATCTTGCACTTCCCAGTGCAGGGAGTGCAGGGAGGGCGTTGGGAAGGCGCCAACAAAACCACGCGCACCGGTGTAGTTGCCGATGTTGTACCTGCAGCGGGTTAAGAGACGTTCCAATCTGAAGGTGGATGTGACCCTAGGGAGTCTGAAATCTTTCCGCTGATAAGGCAGAGGCTTGGCAGCCTAGGCGGTCTTCACTAAGGGTCTGTTAATTAGGAGCACGCTGACTGGAGCAGTTGTGCATGATTAGCATATCAGCGAGCAGCAAGCGACTGAGGGAGAGCCTAGCCGCGGCCTGGCGTCATGAATTCCTAGGGGTCTGCTCCGATGTCTGAATAATTTCAAGAAGTCGACAAATTTTAGTTTTTACCTCGAGACGCGCGGTTAGATAAAATTTCTCGAAAGGTTCTAGCTGCAATACTTCTCGCTTGAAGGACTTTCATTTTCAAGACCCAACGAAAGATACAGGACTTGCTTCAAGAGAGCGAAAGCTAACCCTAAACTTTTCCTGTCACTAAGAAAATAAATTGAATCGATTTGAGAGAAATTCCTTTAATTTGAGAAGAAATGGTCGATTTGATTGCAATTTTATACTAGTCAGAGCATACTATAGGATTTCCGGAGGGGAACCGAAAATTGACTTTGAAGGAGTATCGTTGTAATTTATGAAGGATACATTTATCTGGCTAAACCTAGTGAACGTATTGATAAAGGATCTATTGTTTTCGTTTTGATAGTACCTCCGGTCGTACTCGTTGAACTTGTACTGGCGCAGGTAGTAGGCCACGTCACGCACGGCGTCCGGCACCCAGTCCAAGTCTTGGCGTGCGGTCGTGCCACCGCCCCCGGCCCCGCCCCCGCCGTCCCCCGCCCACTCGCCCTCCTCCCAGGGCGGGGGCGTCTCGTCCTTGTCGTCGAAGTCAATCTCCAGGTGCTCGGTGTAGTCGGATGTCCGGGTCCGGGGCGTCGTTGTAAGGGCACCCTGCTTGAGCACGCATGGGAAACTTTCTCCGAACGTTTCTTTTGGAAGTGGCGTATTAAAAACTAAAATTACCGAAGCTTACCTGCGCTTGAACTAGTTGATGTAGACAATGACCAATCACTAAATAGAACACGAAATTCATGTCGATGTTCATGCGAGTGTCCTCAGTCTTCGTCGGTCTTCGTCTGGTGTTTACATTGTTGGAGCATTGTAGTATTGTTGTCTGATTCGCAAGTGCGGTAGGTTCGGGGTGGTTCGGGGTTGGATAGTGGTAGTGCCAACCTCTCCGAAAGGAAAACCCTACCTTACACAATTTTTGGTGCCAGACTGTTATTGCGCTTCGATATCGCCCGTGATCTGTTCAGTGGCCATATGCGCTAGAGCACTGTGCCGAAAATTTGTGCGACTTGAGTTGAATTTTGTGACAGTCCAGGGCAACGCTTCGCTTGGACGGCGCTTTCATTGCGAACACATTTACTACTCGTAGAGAGAAAATGCGTGCGCCGGGGAAACTCGACTGTATATGGCGGTAGGCTGGCTTCCAGGGAGCAGCTGTGGGGCTGGGGCTGGGGGTGGGGGCAGGATTCAGTGAGAATTGGGAATGTAGGGAATGGTATGTGATGCGCTGTGAAATACGAGAAGAGAGGGATGATAATATTTTATTGGCTCAAAAAGAATAGTCAAATGAACGAAACGTAAATATGTTAGCATTCCATCCCGATGTCGCGGCCAGGAGCCAGCTGATCGCTAAGTGACTTTTGAGAGTAGCTTCCCGTGTTTTTTTATTTTTTATTCAAAAGCTGAAATACGCTTTTGGAAAACAGCAGAACTTTTATGAGATAGGCCTCCACATCGAACGTTTTGAACAATTTCATCTCCTTTCAAAATGTGTCCATATTGTTTTGCCTTTGTGTACATAACCCAACCCAAACGAGCATTTCCATTCTTAGCAGTCCAAGTGGACTGAATGAGAACGGAGCTCAAACTCCTATGGCGTCGTCCATAAATTACGTAAGACAGATTGGGCCCTTTTTTACCCCCTCCACCCCTTCGTAAGGTGAATAACCTAACCTCACCATGCTTTTGGTATAGGACCATAAGGCAGGCTAGGACCCCCCCCCCCTAAAGAGCCTTACGTAATTTATGGACAGCCCCTATCCACTACCTTTTCACCCCGCCGCCTTCCGAATCTCTCTCGGTTCCCCATTGGCCACTCGTACCTAATGGCGGCACTTGGACGTGCCATCTTGGCCGTCCCCATGGGAAAGCCCCCCACCCCCTCCCCCCAGTGACAAATGATCTGCTGTGACGTCGATTGCCTAAATCTCTCTTGATCCCCTCTCCTGCCCCATGCTCTTCCTCCCCATCTTTTCGCAACATTCTGTGGCTGAAAAATAAAACCCGTCCAAAAAAACACAGATTTGGATACTTTAAAAACAAACTATATCTTTTAAAATTATGCCGGCTTATCTATACGTCTACCCTTAAAGGTTATGAGCTAGTTCAAATTTAGCATGGAAGATAACACAAGGGATTTTGTTGAGATTATAAATCAGGATGCGCACCTATTTTCCGGGGGGGCTTGGTTAACTTTTTTTCAGCGGTGTTTGTGAGACGCCTCTAAGACAGAGACAAGCTCAGAGCGGGCTATCGCGCACGACGAAAATAGTGCTGCTGGAGAAGGGTCCAGGGATGTTTTATGAAGGTGTCCTACCTGCCCTTTCCCGTGTTTGAGGATGAGTTGATTCCTTGGACCCGTCCTCCAGGCGAGGCAACCTGCTGGACGGCCTACACCGTGATCTAAACTCTGATCAGTGCGTTGCCAACTAAATAATTATTTATGTCGGTTTAGGACTCGGAGTACTGCCCGTGCTCTGCGAGGCAGAGAGTAATAATTCACCGAGAAGTTGACATAGCTGTCAGCACATTTATCTTGAAGCGGAGTCCATAAATGAATTACGGCAAAACAAATTTGTGACCCTTAATTCATTGTTAATTCTGTTCCTAGGAGCCCATTGTCTGTTGATCCTCCGGAGGGGTCGCATGTGACGTGGGTGATCTTTCCTGAAACAAGCAATCTCAGTGTGAAGGTATCGCTGATAATTTATGACGTCATTCAGCAAGAAGTACAATGTTTTACCTGGTCAGAGAACTGATTGATCCCGATTGAGTAGGAGACCTCGCCTCGCTCTCGTTTCTGGTTATGTTCCTCAACGTGTTTTAAAGCGGATAGGAAGTTTAGACGATGCTTTTCATCTTCTTCAGGGCTGGCGTAATTCTTTTTATACTTGAGCTGAAATCAAATCAGTAGGCGACGCAAGTTTACGCACATTATTCGCAATTGTTTGCAGCGTTGACTCAGAAAACAAATGGTCTGAACTCACTTTGTACTCGTCCCAGGTCATATCTACGTTTGTTGCCATTACAGTTACTGCTCCAAGAATTAGTAGCCACGCTACACACAACATGGTGACCTATAAATGAGTGATGATGATAAAACCACGTCTGATGTCGGTTCCAACTAATTCTGTTCTGTCGAAACTTACGTCTTGTTTTCCTGGGCTTGTCCTGAAGACGTCCAGCGTAGCGGACAGCCGGCCGGACCTGTGCAATCAGTGCGGGGTGTGACAAAAGTATGCAAGTTCCTGAAGTAATCAAAAAGTAGATTGCTAGACTGGGGAGCTAAGGGGCTGTCCATAAATTACGTAAGGCTCTTAAGGGGGGAGGGGGTCTGAGCCTGCCTTATGGTCCTATACCAATACCAAAAGCATGGTGAGGTTAGATTATTCGCCTTGCGAACGAGGGGAGGGGGTAAAAAAGGGACCAATTTTTCCTTACGTAATTTATGGACGACCCCTAAGCTCGGGCGAATCTGAGCCAACTAAATCGCACTTGGTCCTTGGTCGCGGCGCGTCGCTGCGAGTCAACTCCGCTCGGTCACGTCGCGTCGCGCCGGGCCTCAGCTGCGGCGAGCCGTGTGCGGCCTTATCAACGCCGCGAGGTACAGTGCGGTCGCACCCGCGCTGCACTCTCTCCTCTCGGCCCGGCCTGCCCCGGCCGGGCCCGAAGGAGCGATCAGTTACACCCGGGACCCGCAATCAAGCCTATTAACGCTAGCACACGTACACCGGCGTTTTATTGTGTCGGTTATCCGCTCGTTCAAATGGCTGAGTCCGATGAGGGGCCGTTCATAAAATACGTGACCATTTCCAAGTCTAATTTAATTTAAAGCCCGCGCGTTTTAGTGAATGCTGTTTACTTTTCAGTTCGTAGCAAAGAGTCGCATCCGCGCAAACTCCCTTCACAAAAGAAGTTGGTGTTTATGGACGGCCCCTCACCGGTGCAGGAGTTCTATCGCTGAATCATCCTGTCGTTGTTTTTCTTATGATTTTCGGCCTACTTGCTTTGTCTTGGCGTGGTGTTGATTTATCTGTGCGGTCCGGTCCGGTCCGGCCCCTTCCTCGGGTCCAGCTCGGCCTCCTCCTTTAGTGTCAGCCCGCCTGTCCTGTCCATCTCCCCCCCCCCCCTCCTCCCCACTCTCACCCAACCCAAGATTTATGAGGAAATAGCGGGCCGGACGACTGGGTGGCCCTGTTCCTGGGCACATTGTGTCGTGTCAAAGACTCCGGGTGACCAGTCAATCAGGCTGTCATTGGCAGGGAGAGAGGTAGGGGCTGTCATTGGCAGGAGATGCTGTTGTTTTAACATTTGGTGCATGGTGCAGCCTGCGTTTATAGGCTCGCACAAATTGCACTATTTGCACGAACCGATTGGATAGGGAACCGCAAAGTATCGTACTCGGCAAATTTGATGCGATGCAGGCTCATCGTCTTGACCAAGCTCGTGGCTGTTGAAGCGCTCTGACGCAGAGTTTACAGCACTGGACACAAAGCGACCAGCATTGGCACGTTTTAGAACCAACCAGCCGTTTGTCGACAGAATCGGAACGTTCGAAAAGCGAGGTTGCGCCGCTCAGGTAGTTAGTAGTTGACTGTTCTCCGCGCAGAGGGCAGCACTGCGCGGCTCTAGCCCACTCTAGCCGTGGCGGGCGGAGCGGTGGCGCCCTCTCTCGGGGGGCGCGTGAAGGCGGTGCGTCGCGGCGCCGGGCTCCAAGTCTGCGATCGCGAGCTGGGCCGAGCAGCCCCCAGTGTGATTGTGGACGAGGACTACGGCGGTGCTGCATGGCCTGCCGTCGCGGTGCGTTAGTTACGTACGCTGTGCCGGCTCGTATGCGAGTGCTGCTCCTCCCTCCCCGCGCCCCGCCCCGCCCGCTCCACGCCCCTCCCCGCGCCCCGCCCCGCGCCCCGCCCCGCGCCCCGCTCACCAAGACCCCCAGCGTGTGGTGAAGTGCGATGACATAGTGCTGAGGACGAGGTGCAACATGGGTCGCGCAGGCCCGGCCAGCGACTGAAGCAAAGGACATTATGGACACTCCACGTGGATTAGGAGAGCGGCATGCACCGGTGTGACGCGTTGTCATGGTGAGTGCGCCTCAGACCATGTTGAAGACGATCGCTTGAACTCTAAGGGTAGGTGGACAGCTTCAATGGCCCTTATGGGCTTTTAAGGGGCCGTGCCCACTTTTTGAATGCCTTTCTACCTTTTCGTGACCAATATAACCTAACATTACAACGTAATTGGGATAGGGCCGTGACTTTAGAGGAAACCCCCTCCCCCGAATACCGGTCACGTAGCTTGTAGACGGCCCCCTAGGTGGACGACTTCAAGGTTCCTAATGGGCTTTAAAGCATAGCGGCGGCCTTGAAGTCCACCTTTCCTTGAATTTCAAGGGATGTGAGAGCTCAGCCAGGGCCCGGCCAGACCCTTTCACCACTTATACTTCGCCCTACGGGAGAGTGACGCGGCAGAAAGGAACTACAATCAGTGCTGCTGGCAGGTCAGCTTGCTCTTGACGGCGAAGAAAAAGTCACAGTTGAGGCCGGCGAGCCGAGCCGAGCCGAGCCTAGCCGGGCCGCTCGCTCCGGACCCCGCTTTGATCTGGATCTGACCCTCCCGAAAGAAAATGTTAACATGCCGCACATAATCCGGTTGTCACGTAAGGAAGGTGACGCGGGCGCAATGCTCACTCCGCGGGAACTGTGAATGCCGATGTGTCAGAGAACACGGGAAGGGGCTCAAAGAAGAATACATTGTCGTTAGGTGTCCTTGATTCCCCGCTCTGTAACTCGTGAAAGAGTATAATTTACATTAAATATCTAGTCCCTCCATTTTCAACTCATTCCTGCACAGTTTCTTTTTTAGCTCTGCACCGTATTTTGGTAATATCCATCCATTTCTCTTTTTGGTGTCGTATTGTGATCCTAGCCGGACCACTCTGGAATATCAGCTCTCGCCGCTGTAAAGTGTGGAGCCAGGCAAGCGCCCGTCCAGAAGTAACGTAACGCACTAGGGAGGGGTCGGCGGAGGAGGGAGAAGTATCTGCCACCACAATATCATCCGGTACCAAAAGAATTATTAAGGTTTCGTTTTGCCGCTCTATATGGAATAGGAGTGAAAGCGTGTTGCCTACTTTGACTAACGCAATTTACGGACGACCCCTAAGCCGAGAGCCGCACAGCAGCTGCGTTCATGCTGAGGCAACTCGTCTCCGAGCGCTAAAGTGTACTCTGCGATAGTGATTGTCAACAGTTCCTTCATTTCAGTCGCGTCAAACTCAAGAACTCTTTTTTTTTTTTTTTTTGGTGTGGAAC